>CAXAQZ010000198.1:0-27069 GCA_963971145.1 Sussaba pulchella
GTGTAAGTGTGAATGTGAGTGTAAGTGTAAGTGTAATCGTAAGTGTATTTTTTAGTGTAAGTGTAAGTGTGAGTGTAAGTGAAAGTGTAAGTGTAAATGTAAGTGTAAGTGTAAGTGTAAGTGTAAGTGTAAGTGTAAGTGTAAGTGTAAGTGTAAGTGTAAGTGTAAGTGTAAGTGTAAGTGTAAGTGTAAGTGTAAGTGTAAGTGTAAGTGTAAGTGTAAGTGTAAGTGTAAGTGTAAGTGTAAGTGTAAGTGTAAGTGTAAGTGTAAGTGTAAGTGTAAGTGTAAGTGTAAGTGTAAGTGTAAGTGTAAGTGTAAGTGTAAGTGTAAGTGTAAGTGTAAGTGTAAGTGTAAGTGTAAGTGTAAGTGTAAGTGTAAGTGTAAGTGTAAGTGTAAGTGTAAGTGTAAGTGTAAGTGTAAGTGTAAGTGTAAGTGTAAGTGTAAGTGTAAGTGTAAGTGTAAGTGTAAGTGTAAGTGTAAGTGTAAGTGTAAGTGTAAGTGTGAGGGTAAGCGTAAGCGTAAGTGTAAGTTTAAGTGTAAGTGTACGTGTAAGCGTAAGTGTAAGTGTAAGTTTGAGTGTAAGCGTAAGTGTAAGTGTAAGTGTAAGTGTAAGTGTGGATGTAAGTTTAAGTGTAAGTGTAAGTGTAAGTGTAAGTGTAAGTGTAAGTGTAAGTGTAAGTGTAAGTGTAAGTGTAAGTGTAAGTGTAAGTGTAAGTGTAAGTGTAAGTGTAAGTGTAAGTGTAAGTGTAAGTGTATGTGTAAGTGTAAGTGTGAGTGTGAGTGTGAGTGTGAGTGTTAGTGTGAGTGTAAGTGTAGGTATAAGTGTAAGTGTAAGTGTAAGTGTAAGTGTAAGTGTAAGTGTAAGTGTAAGTGTAAGTGTAAGTGTAAGTGTAAGTGTAAGTGTAAGTGTAAGTGTAAGTGTAAGTGTAAGTGTAAGTGTAAGTGTAAGTGTAAGTGTAAGTGTAAGTGTAAGTGTAAGTGTAAGTGTAAGTGTAAGTGTAGGTGTAAGTGTAAGTGTAAGTGTAAGTGTAAGTGTAAGTGTAAGTGTAAGTGTGAGTGTATTTTTAAGTGTAAGTGTAAGTGTGAGTGTAAGTGTAAGTTTAAGTGTAGGTGTAAGTGTAAGTGTAAGTGTAAGTGTAAATGTAAGTGTAAGTGTAAGTGTAAATGTAAGTGTAAGTGTAAGTGTAAGTGTAAGTGTAAGTGTAAGTGTGAGTGTAAGTGTGAGTGTAAGTGTAAGTGTAAGTGCAAGTGTAATTGTAAGTTTAAGTGTAAGTGTAAGTGTAAGTGTAAGTGTAAGTGTAAGTGTAAGTGTAAGTGTAAGTGTAAGTGTAAGTGTAAGTGTAAGTGTAAGTGTAAGTGTAAGTGTAAGTGTAAGTGTAAGTGTAAGTGTAAGTGTAAGTGTAAGTGTAAGTGTAAGTGTAAGTGTAAGTGTAAGTGTGAGTGTAAGTGTAAGTGTAAGTGTAAGTGTAAGTGTAAGTGTAAGTGTGAGTGTGAGTGTGAGTGTGAGTGTGAGTGTGAGTGTGAGTGTAAGTGTAAGTGTAAGTGTAAGTGTAAGTGTAAGTGTAAGTGTAAGTGTAAGTGTAAGTGTAAGTGTGAGTGTAAGTGTAAGTGTAAGTGTAAGTGTAAGTGTAAGTGTAAGTGTAGGTGTAAGTGTAAGTGTAAGTGTAAGTGTAAGTGTAAGTGTAAGTGTAAGTGTAAGTGTAAGTGTAAGTGTAAGTGTAAGTGTAAGTGTAAGTGTAAGTGTAAGTGTAAGTGTAAGTGTAAGTGTAAGTGTAAGTGTAAGTGTAAGTGTAAGTGTAAGTGTAAGTGTAAGTGTAAGTGTAAGTGTAAGTGTAAGTGTAAGTGTAAGTGTAAGTGTAAGTGTAAGTGTAAGTGTAAGTGTAAGTGTAAGTGTAAGTGTAAGTGTAAGTGTAAGTGTAAGTGTAAGTGTAAGTGTAAGTGTAAGTGTAAGTGTAAGTGTAAGTGTAAGTGTAAGTGTAAGTGTAAGTGTAAGTGTAAGTGTAAGTGTAAGTGTAAGTGTAAGTGTAAGTGTAAGTGTAAGTGTAAGTGTAAGTGTAAGTGTAAGTGTAAGTGTAAGTGTAAGTGTAAGTGTAAGTGTAAGTGTAAGTGTAGGTGTAAGTGTAAGGGTCAGTGTAAGTGTAAGTGTCAGTGTAAGTGTAAGTGTAAGTGTAAGTGTAAGTGTAAGTGTAAGTGTAAGTGTAAGTGTAAGTGTAAGTGTAAGTGTAAGTGTAAGTGGAAGTGTCAGTGTGAGTGTAAGTGTAAGTGTAAGTGTAAGTGTAAGTGTAAGTGTAAGTGTGAGTGTAAGTGTAAGTGTAAGTGTAAGTGTAAGTGTAAGTGTGAGTGTAAGTGTAAGTGTAAGTGTAAGTGTAAGTGTAAGTGTAAGTGTAAGTGTAAGTGTAAGTGTAAGTGTAAGTGTAAGTGTAAGTGTAAGTGTAAGTGTAAGTGTAAGTGTAAGTGTAAGAGTAAGTGTAAATGTAAGTGTAAGTGTAAGTGTAAGTGTAAGTGTAAGTGTAAGTGTAAGTGTAAGTGTAAGTGTAAGTGTAAGTGTAAGTGTAAGTGTAAGTGTAAGTGTAAGTGTAAGTGTAAGTGTAAGTGTAAGTGTAAGTGTAAGTGTAAGTGTAAGTGTAAGTGTAAGTGTAATTGTAAGTGTAAGTGTAAGTGTAAGTGTAAGTGTAAGTGTAAGTGTAAGTGTAAGTGTAAGTGTAAGTGTAAGTGTAAGTGTAAGTGTAAGTGTAAGTGTAAGTGTAAGTGTAAGTGTAAGTGTAAGTGTAAGTGTAAGTGTAAGTGTAAGTGTAAGTGTAAGTGTAAGTGTAAGTGTAAGTGTAAGTGTAAGTGTAAGTGTAAGTGTAAGTGTGAGTGTAAGTGTAAGTCTAAGTTTAAGTGTAAGTGTAAGTGTAAGTGTAAGAGTGAGTGTAAGTGTAAGTGTAAGTGTAAGTGTAAGTGTAAGTGTAAGTGTAAGTGTAAGTGTAAGTGTAAGTGTAAGTGTAAGTGTAAGTGTAAGTGTAAGTGTAAGTGTAAGTGTAAGTGTAAGTGTAAGTGTAAGTGTAAGTGTAAGTGTAAGTGTAAGTGTAAGTGTAAGTGTAAGTGTAAGTGTAAGTGTAAGTGTAAGTGTAAGTGTAAGTGTAAGTGTAAGTGTAAGTGTAAGTGTAAGTGTAAGTGTAAGTGTAAGTGTAAGTGTAAGTGTAAGTGTAAGTGTAAGTGTAAGTGTAAGTGTAAGTGTAAGTGTAAGTGTAAGTGTAAGTGTAAGTGTAAGTGTCAGTGTAAGTGTAAGTGTAAGTGTAAGTGTAAGTGTAAGTGTAAGTGTAAGTGTAAGTGTAAGTGTAAGTGTAAGTGTAAGTGTAAGTGTAAGTGTAAGTGTAAGTGTAAGTGTAAGTGTAAGTGTAAGTGTAAGTGTAAGTGTAAGTGTAAGTGTGAGTGTAAGTGTGAGTGTAAGTGTAAGTGTAAGTGTAAGTGTAAGTGTAAGTGTAAGTGTAAGTGTGAGTGTGAGTGTGAGTGTGTGAGTGTGAGTGTGAGTGTGAGTGTAAGTGTAAGTGTAAGTGTAAGTGTAAGTGTAAGTGTAAGTGTAAGTGTAAGTGTAAGTGTAAGTGTAAGTGTAAGTGTAAGTGTAAGTGTAAGTGTAAGTGTAAGTGTAAGTGTAAGTGTAAGTGTAAGTGTAAGTGTAGGTGTAAGTGTAAGTGTAAGTGTAAGTGTAAGTGTAAGTGTAAGTGTAAGTGTAAGTGTAAGTGTAAGTGTAAGTGTAAGTGTAAGTGTAAGTGTAAGTGTAAGTGTAAGTGTAAGTGTAAGTGTAAGTGTAAGTGTAAGTGTAAGTGTAAGTGTAAGTGTAAGTGTAAGTGTAAGTGTAAGTGTAAGTGTAAGTGTAAGTGTAAGTGTAAGTGTAAGTGTAAGTGTAAGTGTAAGTGTAAGTGTAAGTGTAAGTGTAAGTGTAAGTGTAAGTGTAAGTGTAAGTGTAAGTGTAAGTGTAAGTGTAAGTGTAAGTGTAAGTGTAAGTGTAAGTGTAAGTGTAAGTGTAAGTGTAAGTGTAAGTGTAAGTGTAAGTGTAAGTGTAAGTGTAAGTGTAAGTGTAAGTGTAAGTGTAAGTGTAAGTGTAAGTGTAAGTGTAAGTGTAAGTGTAAGTGTAAGTGTAAGTGTAAGTGTAAGTGTAAGTGTAAGTGTAAGTGTAAGTGTAAGTGTAAGTGTAAGTGTAGGTGTAAGTGTAAGTGTAAGTGTAAGTGTAAGTGTAAGTGTAAGTGTAAGTGTAAGTGTAAGTGTAAGTGTAAGTGTAAGTGTAAGTGTAAGTGTAAGTGTAAGTGTAAGTGTAAGTGTAAGTGTAAGTGTAAGTGTAAGTGTAAGTGTAAGTGTAAGTGTAAGTGTAAGTGTAAGTGTAAGTGTAAGTGTAAGTGTAAGTGTAAGTGTAAGTGTAAGTGTAAATGTAAGTGTAAGTGTAAGTGTGAGTGTAAGTGTCAGTGTAAGTGTCAGTGTAAGTGTAAGTGTAAGTGTAAGTGTAAGTGTAAGTGTAAGTGTAAGTGTAAGTGTAAGTGTAAGTGTAAGTGTAAGTGTAAGTGTAAGTGTAAATGTAAGTCCGAGTGTAAGTGTAAGTGTGACTGTGAGTGTTAGTGTAAGTGTAAGTGTATGTGTATGTGTATGTGTATGTGTATGTGTATGTGTATGTGTATGTGTATGTGTATGTGTATGTGTATGTGTATGTGTAAGTGTCAGTGTTAGTGTAAGTGTGAGTGTAATTGTAAGTGTCAGTGTACGCGTAAGTGTAAGTGTAAGTGTGAGTGTAAGTGTAGGTGTAAGTGTGAACGTGAGTGTAAGTGTAAGTGTAATCGTAAGTGTATTTTTTAGTGTAAGTGTAAGTGTGAGTGTAAGTGAAAGTGAAAGTGTAAGTGTAAATGTAAGTGTAAGTGTAAGTGTAAGTGTCAGTGTAAGTGTAAGTGTAAGTGTAAGTGTAAGTGTAAGTGTAAGTGTAAGTGTAAGTGTAAGTGTAAGTGTAAGTGTAAGTGTAAGTGTAAGTGTAAGTGTAAGTGTAAGTGTAAGTGTAAGTGTAAGTGTAAGTGTAAGTGTAAGTGTAAGTGTAAGTGTAAGTGTAAGTGTAAGTGTAAGTGTAAGTGTAAGTGTAAGTGTAAGTGTAAGTGTAAGTGTAAGTGTAAGTGTAAGTGTAAGTGTAAGTGTAAGTGTAAGTGTAAGTGTAAGTGTAAGTGTAAGTGTAAGTGTAAGTGTAAGTGTAAGGGTAAGCGTAAGCGTAAGTGTAAGTTTAAGTGTAAGTGTAAGTGTAAGCGTAAGTGTAAGTGTAAGTTTCAGTGTAAGCGTAAGTGTAAGTGTAAGTGTAAGTGTAAGTGTAAGTGTAAGTGTAAGTGTAAGTGTAAGTGTAAGTGTAAGTGTAAGTGTAAGTGTAAGTGTAAGTGTAGGTGTAAGTGTAAGTGTAAGTGTAAGTGTAAGTGTAAGTGTAAGTGTAAGTGTAAGTGTAAGTGTAAGTGTAAGTGTAAGTGTAAGTGTAAGTGTAAGTGTAAGTGTAAGTGTAAGTGTAAGTGTAAGTGTAAGTGTAAGTGTAAGTGTAAGTGTAAGTGTAAGTGTAAGTGTAAGTGTAAGTGTAAATGTAAGTGTAAGTGTAAGTGTGAGTGTAAGTGTCAGTGTAAGTGTAAGTGTAAGTGTAAGTGTAAGTGTAAGTGTAAGTGTAAATGTAAGTGTAAGTGTAAGTGTAAGTGTAAGTGTAAGTGTAAGTGTAAGTGTAAGTGTAAGTGTAAGTGTGAGTGTAAGTGTAAGTCTAAGTTTAAGTGTAAGTGTAAGTGTAAGTGTAAGAGTGAGTGTAAGTGTAAGTGTAAGTGTAAGTGTAAGTGTCAGTGTAAGTGTAAGTGTAAGTGTAAGTGTAAGTGTAAGTGTAAGTGTAAGTGTAAGTGTAAGTGTAAGTGTAAGTGTAAGTGTAAGTGTAAGTGTAAGTGTAAGTGTAAGTGTAAGTGTAAGTGTAAGTGTAAGTGTAAGTGTAAGTGTAAGTGTAAGTGTAAGTGTAAGTGTGAGTGTAAGTGTGAGTGTAAGTGTAAGTGTAAGTGTAAGTGTAAGTGTAAGTGTAAGTGTAAGTGTGAGTGTGAGTGTGAGTGTGAGTGTGAGTGTGAGTGTGAGTGTGAGTGTAAGTGTAAGTGTAAGTGTAAGTGTAAGTGTAAGTGTAAGTGTAAGTGTAAGTGTAAGTGTAAGTGTAAGTGTAAGTGTAAGTGTAAGTGTAAGTGTAAGTGTAAGTGTAAGTGTAAGTGTAAGTGTAAGTGTAAGTGTAAGTGTAAGTGTAAGTGTAAGTGTAAGTGTAAGTGTAGGTGTAAGTGTAAGTGTAAGTGTAAGTGTAAGTGTAAGTGTAAGTGTAAGTGTAAGTGTAAGTGTAAGTGTAAGTGTAAGTGTAAGTGTAAGTGTAAGTGTAAGTGTAAGTGTAAGTGTAAGTGTAAGTGTAAGTGTAAGTGTAAGTGTAAGTGTAAGTGTAAGTGTAAGTGTAAGTGTAAGTGTAAGTGTAAGTGTAAGTGTAAGCGTAAGTGTAAGTGTAAGTGTAAGTGTAAGTGTAAGTGTAAGTGTAAGTGTAAGTGTAAGTGTAAGTGTAAGTGTAAGTGTAAGTGTAAGTGTAAGTGTAAGTCTAAGTGTAAGTGTAAGTGTAAGTGTAAGTGTAAGTGTAAGTGTAAGTGTAAGTTTAAGTGTAAGTGTAAGTGTAAGTGTAAGTGTAGGTGTAAGTGTAAGTGTAAGTGTAAGTGTAAGTGTAAGTGTAAGTGTAAGTGTAAGTGTAAGTGTAAGTGTAAGTGTAAGTGTAAGTGTAAGTGTAAGTGTAAGTCTAAGTGTAAGTGTAAGTGTAAGTGTAAGTGTAAGTGTAAGTGTAAGTGTAAGTGTAAGTGTAAGTGTAAGTGTAAGTGTAAATGTAAGTGTAAGTGTAAGTGTGAGTGTAAGTGTCAGTGTAAGTGTCAGTGTAAGTGTAAGTGTAAGTGTAAGTGTAAGTGTAAGTGTAAGTGTAAATGTAAGTCCGAGTGTAAGTGTAAGTGTGACTGTGAGTGTTAGTGTAAGTGTAAGTGTATGTGTATGTGTATGTGTATGTGTATGTGTAAGTGTCAGTGTTAGTGTAAGTGTGAGTGTAATTGTAAGTGTCAGTGTACGCGTAAGTGTAAGTGTAAGTGTGAGTGTAAGTGTAGGTGTAAGTGTGAATGTGAGTGTAAGTGTAAGTGTAATCGTATATGTATTTTTTAGTGTATGTGTAAGTGTGAGTGTAAGTGAAAGTGAAAGTGTAAGTGTGAGTGTAAGTGAAAGTGAAAGTGTAAGTGTAAATGTAAGTGTAAGTGTAGGTGTAAGTGTCAGTGTAAGTGTAAGTGTAAGTGTAAGTGTAAGTGTAAGTGTAAGTGTAAGTGTAAGTGTAAGTGTAAGTGTAAGTGTAAGTGTAAGTGTAAGTGTAAGTGTAAGTGTAAGTGTAAGTGTAAGTGTAAGTGTAAGTGTAAGTGTAAGTGTAAGTGTAAGTGTAAGTGTAAGTGTAAGTGTAAGTGTAAGTGTAAGTGTAAGTGTAAGTGTAAGTGTAAGTGTAAGTGTAAGTGTAAGTGTAAGTGTAAGTGTAAGTGTTAGTGTAAGTGTAAGAGTAAGCGTAAGCGTAAGTGTAAGTTTAAGTGTAAGTGTAAGTGTAAGCGTAAGTGTAAGTGTAAGTTTGAGTGTAAGCGTAAGTGTAAGTGTAAGTGTAAGTGTAAGTGTAAGTGTAAGTGTAAGTGTAAGTGTAAGTGTAAGTGTAAGTGTAAGTGTAAGTGTAAGTGTAAGTGTAAGTGTAAGTGTAAGTGTAAGTGTAAGTGTAAGTGTAAGTGTATGTGTAAGTGTAAGTGTGAGTGTGAGTGTGAGTGTTAGTGTAAGTGTAAGTGTAAGTGTAAGTGTAAGTGTAAGTGTAAGTGTAAGTGTAAGTGTAAGTGTAAGTGTAAGTGTAAGTGTAAGTGTAAGTGTAAGTGTAAGTGTAAGTGTAAGTGTAAGTGTAAGTGTAAGTGTAAGTGTAAGTGTAAGTGTAAGTGTAAGTGTAAGTGTAAGTGTAAGTGTAAGTGTAAGTGTAAGTGTAAGTGTAAGTGTAAGTGTAAGTGTAAGTGTAAGTGTAAGTGTAAGTGTAAGTGTAAGTGTAAGTGTAAGTGTAAGTGTAAGTGTAAGTGTAAGTCTAAGTGTCAGTGTAAGTGTCAGTGTAAGTGTAAGTGTAAGTGTAAGTGTAAGTGTAAGTGTAAATGTAAGTGCGAGTGTAAGTGTAAGTGTGAGTGTGAGTGTTAGTGTAAGTGTAAGTGTATGTGTATGTGTATGTGTATGTGTATGTGTAAGTGTCAGTGTTAGTGTAAGTGTGAGTGTAAGTGTAAGTGTCAGTGTACGCGTAAGTGTAAGTGTAAGTGTGAGTGTAAGTGTAGGTGTAAGTGTGAATGTGAGTGTAAGTGTAAGTGTAATCGTAAGTGTATTTTTTAGTGTAAGTGTAAGTGTGAGTGTAAGTGAAAGTGTAAGTGTAAATGTAAGTGTAAGTGTAAGTGTAAGTGTAAGTGTAAGTGTAAGTGTAAGTGTAAGTGTAAGTGTAAGTGTAAGTGTAAGTGTAAGTGTAAGTGTAAGTGTAAGTGTAAGTGTAAGTGTAAGTGTAAGTGTAAGTGTAAGTGTAAGTGTAAGTGTAAGTGTAAGTGTAAGTGTAAGTGTAAGTGTAAGTGTAAGTGTAAGTGTAAGTGTAAGTGTAAGTGTAAGTGTAAGTGTAAGTGTAAGTGTAAGTGTAAGTGTAAGTGTAAGTGTAAGTGTAAGTGTAAGTGTAAGTGTAAGTGTAAGTGTAAGTGTAAGTGTAAGTGTAAGTGTAAGTGTAAGTGTAAGTGTAAGTGTAAGTGTAAGTGTAAGTGTAAGTGTAAGTGTAAGTGTAAGTGTAAGTGTAAGTGTAAGTGTAAGTGTAAGTGTGAGGGTAAGCGTAAGCGTAAGTGTAAGTTTAAGTGTAAGTGTACGTGTAAGCGTAAGTGTAAGTGTAAGTTTGAGTGTAAGCGTAAGTGTAAGTGTAAGTGTAAGTGTAAGTGTGGATGTAAGTTTAAGTGTAAGTGTAAGTGTAAGTGTAAGTGTAAGTGTAAGTGTAAGTGTAAGTGTAAGTGTAAGTGTAAGTGTAAGTGTAAGTGTAAGTGTAAGTGTAAGTGTAAGTGTAAGTGTAAGTGTAAGTGTATGTGTAAGTGTAAGTGTGAGTGTGAGTGTGAGTGTGAGTGTTAGTGTGAGTGTAAGTGTAGGTATAAGTGTAAGTGTAAGTGTAAGTGTAAGTGTAAGTGTAAGTGTAAGTGTAAGTGTAAGTGTAAGTGTAAGTGTAAGTGTAAGTGTAAGTGTAAGTGTAAGTGTAAGTGTAAGTGTAAGTGTAAGTGTAAGTGTAAGTGTAAGTGTAAGTGTAAGTGTAAGTGTAAGTGTAAGTGTAAGTGTAAGTGTAAGTGTAAGTGTAAGTGTAAGTGTAGGTGTAAGTGTAAGTGTAAGTGTAAGTGTAAGTGTAAGTGTAAGTGTAAGTGTGAGTGTATTTTTAAGTGTAAGTGTAAGTGTGAGTGTAAGTGTAAGTTTAAGTGTAGGTGTAAGTGTAAGTGTAAGTGTAAGTGTAAATGTAAGTGTAAGTGTAAGTGTAAATGTAAGTGTAAGTGTAAGTGTAAGTGTAAGTGTAAGTGTAAGTGTGAGTGTAAGTGTGAGTGTAAGTGTAAGTGTAAGTGCAAGTGTAATTGTAAGTTTAAGTGTAAGTGTAAGTGTAAGTGTAAGTGTAAGTGTAAGTGTAAGTGTAAGTGTAAGTGTAAGTGTAAGTGTAAGTGTAAGTGTAAGTGTAAGTGTAAGTGTAAGTGTAAGTGTAAGTGTAAGTGTAAGTGTAAGTGTAAGTGTAAGTGTAAGTGTGAGTGTAAGTGTAAGTGTAAGTGTAAGTGTAAGTGTAAGTGTAAGTGTGAGTGTGAGTGTGAGTGTGAGTGTGAGTGTGAGTGTGAGTGTAAGTGTAAGTGTAAGTGTAAGTGTAAGTGTAAGTGTAAGTGTAAGTGTAAGTGTAAGTGTGAGTGTAAGTGTAAGTGTAAGTGTAAGTGTAAGTGTAAGTGTAAGTGTAGGTGTAAGTGTAAGTGTAAGTGTAAGTGTAAGTGTAAGTGTAAGTGTAAGTGTAAGTGTAAGTGTAAGTGTAAGTGTAAGTGTAAGTGTAAGTGTAAGTGTAAGTGTAAGTGTAAGTGTAAGTGTAAGTGTAAGTGTAAGTGTAAGTGTAAGTGTAAGTGTAAGTGTAAGTGTAAGTGTAAGTGTAAGTGTAAGTGTAAGTGTAAGTGTAAGTGTAAGTGTAAGTGTAAGTGTAAGTGTAAGTGTAAGTGTAAGTGTAAGTGTAAGTGTAAGTGTAAGTGTAAGTGTAAGTGTAAGTGTAAGTGTAAGTGTAAGTGTAAGTGTAAGTGTAAGTGTAAGTGTAAGTGTAAGTGTAAGTGTAAGTGTAAGTGTAAGTGTAAGTGTAAGTGTAAGTGTAAGTGTAAGTGTAAGTGTAAGTGTAAGTGTAAGTGTAAGTGTAAGTGTAAGTGTAAGTGTAAGTGTAAGTGTAAGTGTAAGTGTAAGTGTAAGTGTAAGTGTAGGTGTAAGTGTAAGGGTCAGTGTAAGTGTAAGTGTCAGTGTAAGTGTAAGTGTAAGTGTAAGTGTAAGTGTAAGTGTAAGTGTAAGTGTAAGTGTAAGTGTAAGTGTAAGTGTAAGTGTAAGTGGAAGTGTCAGTGTGAGTGTAAGTGTAAGTGTAAGTGTAAGTGTAAGTGTAAGTGTAAGTGTAAGTGTGAGTGTAAGTGTAAGTGTAAGTGTAAGTGTAAGTGTGAGTGTAAGTGTAAGTGTAAGTGTAAGTGTAAGTGTAAGTGTAAGTGTAAGTGTAAGTGTAAGTGTAAGTGTAAGTGTAAGTGTAAGTGTAAGTGTAAGTGTAAGTGTAAGTGTAAGTGTAAGAGTAAGTGTAAATGTAAGTGTAAGTGTAAGTGTAAGTGTAAGTGTAAGTGTAAGTGTAAGTGTAAGTGTAAGTGTAAGTGTAAGTGTAAGTGTAAGTGTAAGTGTAAGTGTAAGTGTAAGTGTAAGTGTAAGTGTAAGTGTAAGTGTAAGTGTAAGTGTAAGTGTAAGTGTAAGTGTAAGTGTAAGTGTAAGTGTAATTGTAAGTGTAAGTGTAAGTGTAAGTGTAAGTGTAAGTGTAAGTGTAAGTGTAAGTGTAAGTGTAAGTGTAAGTGTAAGTGTAAGTGTAAGTGTAAGTGTAAGTGTAAGTGTAAGTGTAAGTGTAAGTGTAAGTGTAAGTGTAAGTGTAAGTGTAAGTGTAAGTGTAAGTGTAAGTGTAAGTGTAAGTGTAAGTGTAAGTGTGAGTGTAAGTGTAAGTCTAAGTTTAAGTGTAAGTGTAAGTGTAAGTGTAAGAGTGAGTGTAAGTGTAAGTGTAAGTGTAAGTGTAAGTGTAAGTGTAAGTGTAAGTGTAAGTGTAAGTGTAAGTGTAAGTGTAAGTGTAAGTGTAAGTGTAAGTGTAAGTGTAAGTGTAAGTGTAAGTGTAAGTGTAAGTGTAAGTGTAAGTGTAAGTGTAAGTGTAAGTGTAAGTGTAAGTGTAAGTGTAAGTGTAAGTGTAAGTGTAAGTGTAAGTGTAAGTGTAAGTGTAAGTGTAAGTGTAAGTGTAAGTGTAAGTGTAAGTGTAAGTGTAAGTGTAAGTGTAAGTGTAAGTGTAAGTGTAAGTGTAAGTGTAAGTGTAAGTGTCAGTGTAAGTGTAAGTGTAAGTGTAAGTGTAAGTGTAAGTGTAAGTGTAAGTGTAAGTGTAAGTGTAAGTGTAAGTGTAAGTGTAAGTGTAAGTGTAAGTGTAAGTGTAAGTGTAAGTGTAAGTGTAAGTGTAAGTGTAAGTGTAAGTGTGAGTGTAAGTGTGAGTGTAAGTGTAAGTGTAAGTGTAAGTGTAAGTGTAAGTGTAAGTGTAAGTGTGAGTGTGAGTGTGAGTGTGAGTGTGAGTGTGAGTGTGAGTGTAAGTGTAAGTGTAAGTGTAAGTGTAAGTGTAAGTGTAAGTGTAAGTGTAAGTGTAAGTGTAAGTGTAAGTGTAAGTGTAAGTGTAAGTGTAAGTGTAAGTGTAAGTGTAAGTGTAAGTGTAAGTGTAGGTGTAAGTGTAAGTGTAAGTGTAAGTGTAAGTGTAAGTGTAAGTGTAAGTGTAAGTGTAAGTGTAAGTGTAAGTGTAAGTGTAAGTGTAAGTGTAAGTGTAAGTGTAAGTGTAAGTGTAAGTGTAAGTGTAAGTGTAAGTGTAAGTGTAAGTGTAAGTGTAAGTGTAAGTGTAAGTGTAAGTGTAAGTGTAAGTGTAAGTGTAAGTGTAAGTGTAAGTGTAAGTGTAAGTGTAAGTGTAAGTGTAAGTGTAAGTGTAAGTGTAAGTGTAAGTGTAAGTGTAAGTGTAAGTGTAAGTGTAAGTGTAAGTGTAAGTGTAAGTGTAAGTGTAAGTGTAAGTGTAAGTGTAAGTGTAAGTGTAAGTGTAAGTGTAAGTGTAAGTGTAAGTGTAAGTGTAAGTGTAAGTGTAAGTGTAAGTGTAAGTGTAAGTGTAAGTGTAAGTGTAAGTGTAAGTGTAAGTGTAAGTGTAAGTGTAAGTGTAAGTGTAAGTGTAAGTGTAAGTGTAAGTGTAAGTGTAAGTGTAAGTGTAGGTGTAAGTGTAAGTGTAAGTGTAAGTGTAAGTGTAAGTGTAAGTGTAAGTGTAAGTGTAAGTGTAAGTGTAAGTGTAAGTGTAAGTGTAAGTGTAAGTGTAAGTGTAAGTGTAAGTGTAAGTGTAAGTGTAAGTGTAAGTGTAAGTGTAAGTGTAAGTGTAAGTGTAAGTGTAAGTGTAAGTGTAAGTGTAAGTGTAAGTGTAAGTGTAAGTGTAAGTGTAAGTGTAAGTGTAAGTGTAAGTGTAAGTGTAAATGTAAGTGTAAGTGTAAGTGTGAGTGTAAGTGTCAGTGTAAGTGTCAGTGTAAGTGTAAGTGTAAGTGTAAGTGTAAGTGTAAGTGTAAGTGTAAGTGTAAGTGTAAGTGTAAGTGTAAGTGTAAGTGTAAATGTAAGTCCGAGTGTAAGTGTAAGTGTGACTGTGAGTGTTAGTGTAAGTGTAAGTGTATGTGTATGTGTATGTGTATGTGTATGTGTATGTGTATGTGTATGTGTATGTGTATGTGTATGTGTATGTGTATGTGTATGTGTAAGTGTCAGTGTTAGTGTAAGTGTGAGTGTAATTGTAAGTGTCAGTGTACGCGTAAGTGTAAGTGTAAGTGTGAGTGTAAGTGTAGGTGTAAGTGTGAACGTGAGTGTAAGTGTAAGTGTAATCGTAAGTGTATTTTTTAGTGTAAGTGTAAGTGTGAGTGTAAGTGAAAGTGAAAGTGTAAGTGTAAATGTACGTGTAAGTGTAAGTGTAAGTGTCAGTGTAAGTGTAAGTGTAAGTGTAAGTGTAAGTGTAAGTGTAAGTGTAAGTGTAAGTGTAAGTGTAAGTGTAAGTGTAAGTGTAAGTGTAAGTGTAAGTGTAAGTGTAAGTGTAAGTGTAAGTGTAAGTGTAAGTGTAAGTGTAAGTGTAAGTGTAAGTGTAAGTGTAAGTGTAAGTGTAAGTGTAAGTGTAAGTGTAAGTGTA
The DNA here is from genome assembly GCA_963971145.1 of Sussaba pulchella. Taxonomy (NCBI): domain Eukaryota; kingdom Metazoa; phylum Arthropoda; class Insecta; order Hymenoptera; family Ichneumonidae; genus Sussaba; species Sussaba pulchella. The sequence continues at coordinate 13,514 of CAXAQZ010000198.1, forward strand.
AGTGTAAGTGTAAGTGTAAGTGTAAGTGTAAGTGTAAGTGTAAGTGTAAGTGTAAGTGTAAGTGTAAGTGTAAGTGTAAGTGTAAGTGTAAGTGTAAGTGTAAGGGTAAGCGTAAGCGTAAGTGTAAGTTTAAGTGTAAGTGTAAGTGTAAGCGTAAGTGTAAGTGTAAGTTTCAGTGTAAGCGTAAGTGTAAGTGTAAGTGTAAGTGTAAGTGTAAGTGTAAGTGTAAGTGTAAGTGTAAGTGTAAGTGTAAGTGTAAGTGTAAGTGTAAGTGTAAGTGTAAGTGTAAGTGTAGGTGTAAGTGTAAGTGTAAGTGTAAGTGTAAGTGTAAGTGTAAGTGTAAGTGTAAGTGTAAGTGTAAGTGTAAGTGTAAGTGTAAGTGTAAGTGTAAGTGTAAGTGTAAGTGTAAGTGTAAGTGTAAGTGTAAGTGTAAGTGTAAGTGTAAGTGTAAGTGTAAGTGTAAGTGTAAGTGTAAGTGTAAGTGTAAATGTAAGTGTAAGTGTAAGTGTGAGTGTAAGTGTCAGTGTAAGTGTCAGTGTAAGTGTAAGTGTAAGTGTAAGTGTAAGTGTAAGTGTAAGTGTAAGTGTAAGTGTAAGTGTAAATGTAAGTCCGAGTGTAAGTGTAAGTGTGACTGTGAGTGTTAGTGTAAGTGTAAGTGTATGTGTATGTGTATGTGTATGTGTATGTGTAAGTGTCAGTGTTAGTGTAAGTGTGAGTGTAATTGTAAGTGTCAGTGTACGCGTAAGTGTAAGTGTAAGTGTGAGTGTAAGTGTAGGTGTAAGTGTGAATGTGAGTGTAAGTGTAAGTGTAATCGTAAGTGTATTTTTTAGTGTATGTGTAAGTGTGAGTGTAAGTGAAAGTGAAAGTGTAAGTGTGAGTGTAAGTGAAAGTGAAAGTGTAAGTGTAAATGTAAGTGTAAGTGTAAGTGTAAGTGTCAGTGTAAGTGTAAGTGTAAGTGTAAGTGTAAGTGTAAGTGTAAGTGTAAGTGTAAGTGTAAGTGTAAGTGTAAGTGTAAGTGTAAGTGTAAGTGTAAGTGTAAGTGTAAGTGTAAGTGTAAGTGTAAGTGTAAGTGTAAGTGTAAGTGTAAGTGTAAGTGTAAGTGTAAGTGTAAGTGTAAGTGTAAGTGTAAGTGTAAGTGTAAGTGTAAGTGTAAGTGTAAGTGTAAGTGTAAGTGTAAGTGTAAGTGTAAGTGTTAGTGTAAGAGTAAGCGTAAGCGTAAGTGTAAGTTTAAGTGTAAGTGTAAGTGTAAGCGTAAGTGTAAGTGTAAGTTTGAGTGTAAGCGTAAGTGTAAGTGTAAGTGTAAGTGTAAGTGTAAGTGTAAGTGTAAGTGTAAGTGTAAGTGTAAGTGTAAGTGTAAGTGTAAGTGTAAGTGTAAGTGTAAGTGTAAGTGTATGTGTAAGTGTAAGTGTGAGTGTGAGTGTGAGTGTGAGTGTTAGTGTAAGTGTAAGTGTAAGTGTAAGTGTAAGTGTAAGTGTAAGTGTAAGTGTAAGTGTAAGTGTAAGTGTAAGTGTAAGTGTAAGTGTAATTGTAAGTGTAAGTGTAAGTGTAAGTGTAAGTGTAAGTGTAAGTGTAAGTGTAAGTGTAAGTGTAAGTGTAAGTGTAAGTGTAAGTGTAAGTGTAAGTGTAAGTGTAAGTGTAAGTGTAAGTGTAAGTGTAAGTGTAAGTGTAAGTGTAAGTGTAAGTGTAAGTCTAAGTGTAAGTGTCAGTGTAAGTGTCAGTGTAAGTGTAAGTGTAAGTGTAAGTGTAAGTGTAAGTGTAAATGTAAGTGCGAGTGTAAGTGTAAGTGTGAGTGTGAGTGTTAGTGTAAGTGTAAGTGTATGTGTATGTGTATGTGTATGTGTATGTGTATGTGTAAGTGTCAGTGTTAGTGTAAGTGTGAGTGTAAGTGTAAGTGTCAGTGTACGCGTAAGTGTAAGTGTAAGTGTGAGTGTAAGTGTAGGTGTAAGTGTGAATGTGAGTGTAAGTGTAAGTGTAATCGTAAGTGTATTTTTTAGTGTAAGTGTAAGTGTGAGTGTAAGTGAAAGTGTAAGTGTAAATGTAAGTGTAAGTGTAAGTGTAAGTGTAAGTGTAAGTGTAAGTGTAAGTGTAAGTGTAAGTGTAAGTGTAAGTGTAAGTGTAAGTGTAAGTGTAAGTGTAAGTGTAAGTGTAAGTGTAAGTGTAAGTGTAAGTGTAAGTGTAAGTGTAAGTGTAAGTGTAAGTGTAAGTGTAAGTGTAAGTGTAAGTGTAAGTGTAAGTGTAAGTGTAAGTGTAAGTGTAAGTGTAAGTGTAAGTGTAAGTGTAAGTGTAAGTGTAAGTGTAAGTGTAAGTGTAAGTGTAAGTGTAAGTGTAAGTGTAAGTGTAAGTGTAAGTGTAAGTGTAAGTGTAAGTGTAAGTGTAAGTGTAAGTGTAAGTGTAAGTGTGAGGGTAAGCGTAAGCGTAAGTGTAAGTTTAAGTGTAAGTGTACGTGTAAGCGTAAGTGTAAGTGTAAGTTTGAGTGTAAGCGTAAGTGTAAGTGTAAGTGTAAGTGTAAGTGTGGATGTAAGTTTAAGTGTAAGTGTAAGTGTAAGTGTAAGTGTAAGTGTAAGTGTAAGTGTAAGTGTAAGTGTAAGTGTAAGTGTAAGTGTAAGTGTAAGTGTAAGTGTAAGTGTAAGTGTAAGTGTAAGTGTAAGTGTAAGTGTAAGTGTATGTGTAAGTGTAAGTGTGAGTGTGAGTGTGAGTGTGAGTGTTAGTGTGAGTGTAAGTGTAAGTATAAGTGTAAGTGTAAGTGTAAGTGTAAGTGTAAGTGTAAGTGTAAGTGTAAGTGTAAGTGTAAGTGTAAGTGTAAGTGTAAGTGTAAGTGTAAGTGTAAGTGTAAGTGTAAGTGTAAGTGTAAGTGTAAGTTTAAGTGTAAGTGTAAGTGTAAGTGTAAGTGTAGGTGAAAGTGTAAGTGTAAGTGTAAGTGTAAGTGTAAGTGTAAGTGTAAGTGTAAGTGTGAGTGTATTTTTAAGTGTAAGTGTAAGTGTGAGTGTAAGTGTAAGTTTAAGTGTAGGTGTAAGTGTAAGTGTAAGTGTAAGTGTAAATGTAAGTGTAAGTGTAAGTGTAAATGTAAGTGTAAGTGTAAGTGTAAGTGTAAGTGTAAGTGTAAGTGTGAGTGTAAGTGTGAGTGTAAGTGTAAGTGTAAGTGCAAGTGTAATTGTAAGTTTAAGTGTAAGTGTAAGTGTAAGTGTAAGTGTAAGTGTAAGTGTAAGTGTGAGTGTTAGTGTAAGTGTAAGTGTAAGTGTAAGTGTAAGTGTAAGTGTAAGTGTAAGTGTAAGTGTAAGTGTAAGTGTAAGTGTAAGTGTAAGTGTAAGTGTAAGTGTAAGTGTAAGTGTAAGTGTAAGTGTAAGTGTAAGTGTAAGTGTAAGTGTAAGTGTAAGTGTAAGTGTAAGTGTAAGTGTAAGTGTAAGTGTAAGTGTAAGTGTAAGTGTAAGTGTAAGTGTGAGTGTAAGTGTAAGTGTAAGTGTAAGTGTAAGTGTAAGTGTAAGTGTGAGTGTGAGTGTGAGTGTGAGTGTGAGTGTGAGTGTGAGTGTAAGTGTAAGTGTAAGTGTAAGTGTAAGTGTAAGTGTAAGTGTAAGTGTAAGTGTAAGTGTAAGTGTAAGTGTGAGTGTAAGTGTAAGTGTAAGTGTAAGTGTAAGTGTAAGTGTAAGTGTAGGTGTAAGTGTAAGTGTAAGTGTAAGTGTAAGTGTAAGTGTAAGTGTAAGTGTAAGTGTAAGTGTAAGTGTAAGTGTAAGTGTAAGTGTAAGTGTAAGTGTAAGTGTAAGTGTAAGTGTAAGTGTAAGTGTAAGTGTAAGTGTAAGTGTAAGTGTAAGTGTAAGTGTAAGTGTAAGTGTAAGTGTAAGTGTAAGTGTAAGTGTAAGTGTAAGTGTAAGTGTAAGTGTAAGTGTAAGTGTAAGTGTAAGTGTAAGTGTAAGTGTAAGTGTAAGTGTAAGTGTAAGTGTAAGTGTAAGTGTAAGTGTAAGTGTAAGTGTAAGTGTAAGTGTAAGTGTAAGTGTAAGTGTAAGTGTAAGTGTAAGTGTAAGTGTAAGTGTAAGTGTAAGTGTAAGTGTAAGTGTAAGTGTAAGTGTAAGTGTAAGTGTAGGTGTAAGTGTAAGGGTCAGTGTAAGTGTAAGTGTCAGTGTAAGTGTAAGTGTAAGTGTAAGTGTAAGTGTAAGTGTAAGTGTAAGTGTAAGTGTAAGTGTAAGTGTAAGTGTAAGTGTAAGTGTAAGTGTAAGTGTAAGTGGAAGTGTCAGTGTGAGTGTAAGTGTAAGTGTAAGTGTAAGTGTAAGTGTAAGTGTAAGTGTGAGTGTAAGTGTAAGTGTAAGTGTAAGTGTAAGTGTGAGTGTAAGTGTAAGTGTAAGTGTAAGTGTAAGTGTAAGTGTAAGTGTAAGTGTAAGTGTAAGTGTAAGTGTAAGTGTAAGTGTAAGTGTAAGTGTAAGTGTAAGTGTAAGTGTAAGTGTAAGTGTAAGTGTAAGTGTAAGAGTAAGTGTAAATGTAAATGTAAGTGTAAGTGTAAGTGTAAGTGTAAGTGTAAGTGTAAGTGTAAGTGTAAGTGTAAGTGTAAGTGTAAGTGTAAGTGTAAGTGTAAGTGTAAGTGTAAGTGTAAGTGTAAGTGTAAGTGTAAGTGTAAGTGTAAGTGTAAGTGTAAGTGTAAGTGTAAGTGTAAGTGTAAGTGTAAGTGTAAGTGTAAGTGTAAGTGTAATTGTAAGTGTAAGTGTAAGTGTAAGTGTAAGTGTAAGTGTAAGTGTAAGTGTAAGTGTAAGTGTAAGTGTAAGTGTAAGTGTAAGTGTAAGTGTAAGTGTAAGTGTAAGTGTAAGTGTAAGTGTAAGTGTAAGTGTAAGTGTAAGTGTAAGTGTAAGTGTAAGTGTAAGTGTAAGTGTGAGTGTAAGTGTAAGTCTAAGTTTAAGTGTAAGTGTAAGTGTAAGTGTAAGTGTAAGAGTGAGTGTAAGTGTAAGTGTAAGTGTAAGTGTAAGTGTAAGTGTAAGTGTAAGTGTAAGTGTAAGTGTAAGTGTAAGTGTAAGTGTAAGTGTAAGTGTAAGTGTAAGTGTAAGTGTAAGTGTAAGTGTAAGTGTAAGTGTAAGTGTAAGTGTAAGTGTAAGTGTAAGTGTAAGTGTAAGTGTAAGTGTAAGTGTAAGTGTAAGTGTAAGTGTAAGTGTAAGTGTAAGTGTAAGTGTAAGTGTAAGTGTAAGTGTAAGTGTAAGTGTAAGTGTAAGTGTAAGTGTAAGTGTAAGTGTAAGTGTAAGTGTCAGTGTAAGTGTAAGTGTAAGTGTAAGTGTAAGTGTAAGTGTAAGTGTAAGTGTAAGTGTAAGTGTAAGTGTAAGTGTAAGTGTAAGTGTAAGTGTAAGTGTAAGTGTAAGTGTAAGTGTAAGTGTAAGTGTAAGTGTAAGTGTAAGTGTAAGTGTGAGTGTAAGTGTGAGTGTAAGTGTAAGTGTAAGTGTAAGTGTAAGTGTAAGTGTAAGTGTAAGTGTGAGTGTGAGTGTGAGTGTGAGTGTGAGTGTGAGTGTGAGTGTAAGTGTAAGTGTAAGTGTAAGTGTAAGTGTAAGTGTAAGTGTAAGTGTAAGTGTAAGTGTAAGTGTAAGTGTAAGTGTAAGTGTAAGTGTAAGTGTAAGTGTAAGTGTAAGTGTAAGTGTAAGTGTAAGTGTAAGTGTAGGTGTAAGTGTAAGTGTAAGTGTAAGTGTAAGTGTAAGTGTAAGTGTAAGTGTAAGTGTAAGTGTAAGTGTAAGTGTAAGTGTAAGTGTAAGTGTAAGTGTAAGTGTAAGTGTAAGTGTAAGTGTAAGTGTAAGTGTAAGCGTAAGTGTAAGTGTAAGTGTAAGTGTAAGTGTAAGTGTAAGTGTAAGTGTAAGTGTAAGTGTAAGTGTAAGTGTAAGTGTAAGTGTAAGTGTAAGTGTAAGTGTAAGTGTAAGTGTAAGTGTAAGTGTAAGTGTAAGTGTAAGTGTAAGTGTAAGTGTAAGTGTAAGTGTAAGTGTAAGTGTAAGTGTAAGTGTAAGTGTAAGTGTAAGTGTAAGTGTAAGTGTAAGTGTAAGTGTAAGTGTAAGTGTAAGTGTAAGTGTAAGTGTAAGTGTAAGTGTAAGTGTAAGTGTAAGTGTAAGTGTAAGTGTAAGTGTAAGTGTAAGTGTAAGTGTAAGTGTAAGTGTAAGTGCAAGTGTAAGTGTAAGTGTAAGTGTAGGTGTAAGTGTAAGTGTAAGTGTAAGTGTAAGTGTAAGTGTAAGTGTAAGTGTAAGTGTAAGTGTAAGTGTAAGTGTAAGTGTAAGTGTAAGTGTAAGTGTAAGTGTAAGTGTAAGTGTAAGTGTAAGTGTAAGTGTAAGTGTAAGTGTAAGTGTAAGTGTAAGTGTAAGTGTAAGTGTAAGTGTAAGTGTAAGTGTAAGTGTAAGTGTAAGTGTAAGTGTAAGTGTAAGTGTAAATGTAAGTGTAAGTGTAAGTGTGAGTGTAAGTGTCAGTGTAAGTGTCAGTGTAAGTGTAAGTGTAAGTGTAAGTGTAAGTGTAAGTGTAAGTGTAAGTGTAAGTGTAAGTGTAAGTGTAAATGTAAGTCCGAGTGTAAGTGTAAGTGTGACTGTGAGTGTTAGTGTAAGTGTAAGTGTATGTGTATGTGTATGTGTATGTGTATGTGTATGTGTATGTGTATGTGTATGTGTATGTGTATGTGTATGTGTATGTGTATGTGTATGTGTATGTGTATGTGTATGTGTATGTGTATGTGTATGTGTATGTGTATGTGTATGTGTATGTGTATGTGTATGTGTATGTGTATGTGTATGTGTAAGTGTCAGTGTTAGTGTAAGTGTGAGTGTAATTGTAAGTGTCAGTGTACGCGTAAGTGTAAGTGTAAGTGTGAGTGTAAGTGTAGGTGTAAGTGTGAACGTGAGTGTAAATGTAAGTGTAATCGTAAGTGTATTTTTTAGTGTAAGTGTAAGTGTGAGTGTAAGTGAAAGTGAAAGTGTAAGTGTAAATGTAAGTGTAAGTGTAAGTGTAAGTGTAAGTGTAAGTGTAAGTGTAAGTGTCAGTGTAAGTGTAAGTGTAAGTGTAAGTGTAAGTGTAAGTGTAAGTGTAAGTGTAAGTGTAAGTGTAAGTGTAAGTGTAAGTGTAAGTGTAAGTGTAAGTGTAAGTGTAAGTGTAAGTGTAAGTGTAAGTGTAAGTGTAAGTGTAAGTGTAAGTGTAAGTGTAAGTGTAAGTGTAAGTGTAAGTGTAAGTGTAAGTGTAAGTGTAAGTGTAAGTGTAAGTGTAAGTGTAAGTGTAAGTGTAAGGGTAAGCGTAAGCGTAAGTGTAAGTTTAAGTGTAAGTGTAAGTGTAAGCGTAAGTGTAAGTGTAAGTTTCAGTGTAAGCGTAAGTGTAAGTGTAAGTGTAAGTGTAAGTGTAAGTGTAAGTGTAAGTGTAAGTGTAAGTGTAAGTGTAAGTGTAAGTGTAAGTGTAAGTGTAAGTGTAAGTGTAAGTGTAAGTGTAAGTGTAAGTGTATGTGTAAGTGTAAGTGTGAGTGTGAGTGTGAGTGTTAGTGTAAGTGTAAGTGTAAGTGTAAGTGTAAGTGTAAGTGTAAGTGTAAGTGTAAGTGTAAGTGTAAGTGTAAGTGTAAGTGTAAGTGTAAGTGTAAGTGTAAGTGTAAGTGTAAGTGTAAGTGTAAGTGTAAGTGTAAGTGTAAGTGTAAGTGTAAGTGTAAGTGTAAGTGTAAGTGTAAGTGTAAGTGTAAGTGTAAGTGTAAGTGTAAGTGTAAGTGTAAGTGTAAGTGTAAGTGTAAGTGTAAGTGTAAGTGTAAGTGTAAGTGTAAGTGTAAGTGTAAGTGTAAGTGTAAGTGTCAGTGTAAGTGTTAGTGTAAGTGTAAGTGTAAGTGTAAGTGTAAGTGTAAGTGTAAATGTAAGTGCGAGTGTAAGTGTAAGTGTGAGTGTGAGTGTTAGTGTAAGTGTAAGTGTATGTGTATGTGTATGTGTATGTGTATGTGTAAGTGTCAGTGTTAGTGTAAGTGTGAGTGTAAGTGTAAGTGTCAGTGTACGCGTAAGTGTAAGTGTAAGTGTGAGTGAAAGTGTAGGTGTAAGTGTGAATGTGAGTGTAAGTGTAAGTGTAATCGTAAGTGTATTTTTTAGTGTAAGTGTAAGTGTGAGTGTAAGTGAAAGTGTAAGTGTAAATGTAAGTGTAAGTGTAAGCGTAAGTGTAAGTGTAAGTGTAAGTGTAAGTGTAAGTGTAAGTGTAAGTGTAAGTGTAAGTGTAAGTGTAAGTGTAAGTGTAAGTGTAAGTGTAAGTGTAAGTGTAAGTGTAAGTGTAAGTGTAAGTGTAAGTGTAAGTGTAAGTGTAAGTGTAAGTGTAAGTGTAAGTGTAAGTGTAAGTGTAAGTGTAAGTGTAAGTGTAAGTGTAAGTGTAAGTGTAAGTGTAAGTGTAAGTGTAAGTGTAAGTGTAAGTGTAAGTGTAAGTGTAAGTGTAAGTGTAAGTGTAAGTGTAAGTGTAAGTGTAAGTGTAAGTGTAAGTGTAAGTGTAAGTGTAAGTGTAAGTGTAAGTGTAAGTGTAAGTGTAAGTGTAAGTGTAAGTGTAAGTGTAAGTGTAAGTGTAAGTGTAAGTGTAAGTGTAAGTGTAAGTGTAAGTGTAAGTGTAAGTGTAAGTGTAAGTGTAAGTGTAAGTGTAACTGTAAGTGTAAGTAAAAGTGTAAGTGTAAGTGTAAGTGTAAGTGTAAGTGTAAGGGTAAGCGTAAGCGTAAGTGTAAGTTTAAGTGTAAGTGTACGTGTAAGCGTAAGTGTAAGTGTAAGTTTGAGTGTAAGCGTAAGTGTAAGTGTAAGTGTAAGTGTAAGTGTAAGTGTGGATGTAAGTTTTAGTGTAAGTGTAAGTGTAAGTGTAAGTGTAAGTGTAAGTGTAAGTGTAAGTGTAAGTGTAAGTGTAAGTGTAAGTGTAAGTGTAAGTGTAAGTGTAAGTGTAAGTGTAAGTGTAGGTGTAAGTGTATGTGTAAGTGTAAGTGTGAGTGTGAGTGTGAGTGTGAGTGTGAGTGTGAGTGTGAGTGTTAGTGTGAGTGTAAGTGTAAGTATAAGTGTAAGTGTAAGTGTAAGTGTAAGTGTAAGTGTAAGTGTAAGTGTAAGTGTAAGTGTAAGTGTAAGTGTGAGTGTAAGTGTAAGTGTAAGTGTAAGTGTAAGTGTAAGTGTAAGTGTAAGTGTAGGTGTAAGTGTAAGTGTAAGTGTAAGTGTAAGTGTAAGTGTAAGTGTAAGTGTAAGTGTAAGTGTAAGTGTGAGTGTATTTTTAAGTGTAAGTGTAAGTGTGAGTGTAAGTGTAAGTTTAAGTGTAGGTGTAAGTGTAAGTGTAAGTGTAAGTGTAAATGTAAGTGTAAGTGTAAGTGTAAGTGTAAATGTAAGTGTAAGTGTAAGTGTAAGTGTGAGTGTAAGTGTGAGTGTAAGTGTAAGTGTAAGTGCAAGTGTAATTGTAAGTTTAAGTGTAAGTGTAAGTGTAAGTGTAAGTGTAAGTGTAAGTGTAAGTGTGAGTGTAAGTGTAAGTGTAAGTGTAAGTGTAAGTGTAAGTGTAAGTGTAAGTGTAAGTGTAAGTGTAAGTGTAAGTGTAAGTGTAAGTGTAAGTGTAAGTGTAAGTGTAAGTGTAAGTGTAAGTGTAAGTGTAAGTGTAAGTGTAAGTGTAAGTGTAAGTGTAAGTGTAAGTGTAAGTGTAAGTGTAAGTGTAAGTGTAAGTGTAAGTGTAAGTGTAAGTGTAAGTGTAAGTGTAAGTGTAAGTGTAAGTGTAAGTGTAAGTGTAAGTGTAAGTGTAAGTGTAAGTGTAAGTGTAAGTGTAAGTGTAAGTGTAAGTGTAAGTGTAAGTGTAAGTGTAAGTGTAAGTGTAAGTGTAAGTGTAAGTGTAAGTGTAAGTGTGAGTGTGAGTGTGAGTGTGAGTGTGAGTGTGAGTGTGAGTGTGAGTGTAAGTGTAAGTGTAAGTGTAAGTGTAAGTGTAAGTGTAAGTGTAAGTGTAAGTGTAAGTGTAAGTGTAAGTGTAAGTGTAAGTGTAAGTGTAAGTGTAAGTGTAAGTGTAGGTGTAAGTGTAAGTGTAAGTGTAAGTGTAAGTGTAAGTGTAAGTGTAAGTGTAAGTGTAAGTGTAAGTGTAAGTGTAAGTGTAAGTGTAAGTGTAAGTGTAAGTGTAAGTGTAAGTGTAAGTGTAAGTGTAAGTGTAAGTGTAAGTGTAAGTGTAAGTGTAAGTGTAAGTGTAAGTGTAAGTGTAAGTGTAAGTGTAAGTGTAAGTGTAAGTGTAAGTGTAAGTGTAAGTGTAAGTGTAAGTGTAAGTGTAAATGTAAGTGTAAGTGTAAGTGTAAGTGTAAGTGTAAGTGTAAGTGTAAGTGTAAGTGTAAGTGTAAGTGTAAGTGTAAGTGTAAGTGTAAGTGTAGGTGTAAGTGTAAGGGTCAGTGTAAGTGTAAGTGTCAGTGTAAGTGTAAGTGTAAGTGTAAGTGTAAGTGTAAGTGTAAGTGTAAGTGTAAGTGTAAGTGTAAGTGTCAGTGTAAGTGTAAGTGTAAGTGTAAGTGTAAGTGTAAGTGTAAGTGTAAGTGTAAGTGTAAGTGTGAGTGTAAGTGTAAGTGTAAGTGTAAGTGTAAGTGTAAGTGTAAGTGTAAGTGTAAGTGTAAGTGTAAGTGTAAGTGTAAGTGTAAGTGTAAGTGTAAGTGTAAGTGTAAGTGTAAGTGTAAGTGTAAGTGTAAGTGTAAGTGTAAGTGTAAGTGTAAGTGTAAGTGTAAGTGTAAGAGTAAGTGTAAATGTAAGTGTAAGTGTAAGTGTAAGTGTAAGTGTAAGTGTAAGTGTAAGTGTAAGTGTAAGTGTAAGTGTAAGTGTAAGTGTAAGTGTAAGTGTAAGTGTAAGTGTAAGTGTAAGTGTAAGTGTAAGTGTAAGTGTAAGTGAAAGTGTAAGTGTAGGTGTAAGTGTAAGTGTAAGTGTAAGTGTAAGTGTAAGTGTAAGTGTAAGTGTAAGTGTAAGTGTAAGTGTAAGTGTAAGTGTAAGTGTTAGTGTAAGTGTAAGTGTAAGTGTAAGTGTAAGTGTAAGTGTAAGTGTAAGTGTAAGTGTAAGTGTAAGTGTAAGTGTAAGTGTAAGTGTGAGTGTAAGTTTAAGTGCAAGTGTAAGTGTGAGTGTAAGTGTAAGTGTAAGTGTATGTGTAAGTGTGATTGTAAGTGTAAGTGTAAGTGTAAGTGTAAGTGTAAGTGTAAGTGTAAGTGTAAGTGTAAGTGTAAGTGTAAGTGTAAGTGTAAGTGTAAGTGTAAGTGTAAGTGTAAGTGTAAGTGTAAGTGTAAGTGTAAGTGTAAGTGTAAGTGTAAGTGTAAGTGTAAGTGTAAGTGTAAGTGTAAGTGTAAGTGTAAGTGTAAGTGTAAGTGTAAGTGTAAGTGTAAGTGTAAGTGTAAGTGTAAGTGTAAGTGTAAGTGTAAGTGTAAGTGTAAGTGCAAGTGTAAGTCTAAGTGTAAGTGTAAGTGTAAGTGTAAGTGTAAGTGTAAGTGTAAGTGTAAGCGTAAGTGTAAGCGTAAGTGTAAGTGTAAGTGTAAGTGTAAGTGTAAGTGTAAATGTAAGTGTAAGAGTAAGAGTAAGTGTAGGTGTAAGTGTAAGTGTAAGTGTAAGTGTAAGTGTAAGTGTAAGTGTAAGTGTAAGTGTAAGTGTAAGTGTAAGTGTAAGTGTAAGTGTAAGTGTAAGTGTAAGTGTAAGTGTAAGTGTAAGTGTAAGTGTAAGTGTAAGTGTAAGTGTAAGTGTAAGTGTAAGTGTAAGTGTAAGTGTAAGTGTAAGTGTAAGTGTAAGTGTAAGTGTAAGTGTAAGTGTAAGTGTAAGTGTAAGTGTAAGTGTAAGTGTAAGCGTAAGTGTAAGTGTAAGTGTAAGTGTAAGTGAAAGTGTAAGTGTAAGTGTAAGTGTAAATGTAAATGTAAGTGTAAGTGTAAGTGTAAGTGTAAGTGTAAGTGTAAGTGTAAGTGTAAGTGTAAGTGTAAGTGTAAGTGTAAGTGTCAGTGTAAGTGTAAGTGTAAGTGTAAGTGTAAGTGTAAGTGTAAGTGTAAGTGTAAGTGTGGGTGTAAGTGTAAGTGTAAGTGTAAGTGTAAGTGTAAGTGTAAGTGTAAGTGTAAGTGTAAGTGTAAGTGTAAGTGTAAGTGTAAGTGTAAGTGTAAGTGTAAGTGTAAGTGTAAGTGTAAGTGTAAGTGTAAGTGTAAGTGTAAGTGTAAGTGTAAGTGTAAGTGTAAGTGTAAGTGTAAGTGTAAGTGTAAGTGTACGTGTAAGTGTAAGTGTAAGTGTAAGTGTAAGTGTAAGTGTAAGTGTAAGTGTAAGTGTAAGTGTAAGTGTAAGTGTAAGTGTAAGTGTAAGTGTAAGTGTAAGTGTAAGTGTAAGTGTAAGTGTAAGTGTAAGTGTAAGTGTAAGTGTAAGTGTAAGTGTAAGTGTAAGTGTAAGTGTAAGTGTAAGTGTAAGTGTAAGTGTAAGTGTAAGTGTAAGTGTAAGTGTAAGTGTAAGTGTAAGTGTAAGTGTAAGTGTAAGTGTAAGTGTAAGTGTAAGTGTAAGTGTAAGTGTAAGTGTAAGTGTAAGTGTAAGTGTGAGTGTGAGTGTAAGTGTGAGTGTGAGTGTGAGTGTGAGTGTAAGTGTAAGTGTAAGTGTTATTGTAAGTGTAAGTGTAAGTTTAAGTGTAAGTGTAAGTGTAAGTGTAAGTGTAAGTGTAAGTGTAAGTGTAAGTGTAAGTGTAAGTGTAAGTGTAAGTGTAGGTGTAAGTGTAAGTGTAAGTGTAAGTGTAAGTGTAAGTGTAAGTGTAAGTGTAAGTGTAAGTGTAAGTGTAAGTGTAAGTGTAAGTGTAAGTGTAAGTGTAAGTGTAAGTGTAAGTGTAAGTGTAAGTGTAAGTGTAAGTGTAAGTGTAAGTGTAAGTGTAAGTGTAAGTGTAAGTGTAAGTGTAAGTGTAAGTGTAAGTGTAAGTGTAAGTGTAAGTGTAAGTGTAAGTGTAAGTGTAAGTGTAAATGTAAGTGTAAGTGTAAGTGTAAGTGTAAGTGTAAGTGTAAGTGTAAGTGTAAGTGTAAGTGTAAGTGTAAGTGTAAGTGTAAGTGTAAGTGTAAGTGTAAGTGTAAGTGTAGGTGTAAGTGTAAGGGTCAGTGTAAGTGTAAGTGTCAGTGTAAGTGTAAGTGTAAGTGTAAGTGTAAGTGTAAGTGTAAGTGTAAGTGTAAGTGGAAGTGTCAGTGTAAGTGTAAGTGTAAGTGTAAGTGTAAGTGTAAGTGTAAGTGTAAGTGTAAGTGTGAGTGTAAGTGTAAGTGTAAGTGTAAGTGTAAGTGTAAGTGTAAGTGTAAGTGTAAGTGTAAGTGTAAGTGTAAGTGTAAGTGTAAGTGTAAGTGTAAGTGTAAGTGTAAGTGTAAGTGTAAGTGTAAGTGTAAGTGTAAGTGTAAGTGTAAGTGTAAGTGTAAGTGTAAGTGTAAGAGTAAGTGTAAATGTAAGTGTAAGTGTAAGTGTAAGTGTAAGTGTAAGTGTAAGTGTAAGTGTAAGTGTAAGTGTAAGTGTAAGTGTAAGTGTAAGTGTAAGTGTAAGTGTAAGTGTAAGTGTAAGTGTAAGTGTAAGTGTAAGTGTAAGTGTAAGTGTAAGTGAAAGTGTAAGTGTAGGTGTAAGTGTAAGTGTAAGTGTAAGTGTAAGTGTAAGTGTAAGTGTAAGTGTAAGTGTAAG
>CAXAQZ010000199.1:0-48427 GCA_963971145.1 Sussaba pulchella
GTGTAAGTGTAAGTTTAAGTGTAAGTGTAAGTGTAAGTGTAAGTGTAAGTGTAAGTGTTAGTGTAAGTGTAAGTGTAAGTGTAAGTGTAAGTGTAAGTGTAAGTGTAAGTGTAAGTGTAAGTGTAAGTGTAAGTGTAAGTGTAAGTGTAAGTGTAAGTGTAAGTGTAAGTGTAAGTGTAAGTGTAAGTGTAAGTGTAAGTGTAAGTGTAAGTGTAAGTGTAAGTGTAAGTGTAAGTGTAAGTGTAAGTGTGAGTGTAAGTGTAAGTGTAAGTGTAAGTGTAAGTGTAAGTGTAAGTGTAAGTGTAAGTCTCTCAAAGCCATCGACTGTTCGTAAGAGAAAATCAAAATCTCAAGTGGTTACTTATTGAGAGAGGGGTTGGAAACGTCTCACAACTTTTACACTCGACTTTCGCTATAACGTGCTTGCGTTGCAAAACTTTCGACGATTCAAAAAAAGAGTGAGGGTTTGTTGACACAATCCGTGTCTGACAATCTCAAAACTAATGAAGGATCGTCTGGTTGAAAATTATTTAAACACTTTAGAAAGGGTTCGGAGTACGGTCACAAAGAGGGTTTGGAGTTGAAAAATACTGCGGAAGTGACGAGCCGCAGAGACCTAATCTTTGTGAGTGTTTCACAAGCACGCACTTACGCTTACACTTGCACTGACCCTGACACGTACTCTTAAAATTACACTTACACTTACACTTACACTTTCACTTACACTTACACTTACACTTACACTTACACTTACACTTACACTTACACTTACACTTACACTTACACTTACACTTACACTTACACTTACACTTACACTTACACTTACACTTACACTTACACTTACACTTACACTTACACTTACACTTACACTTACACTTACACTTACACTTACACTTACACTTACACTTACACTTACACTTACACTTACACTTACACTTACACTTACACTTACACTTACACTTACACTTACACTTACACTTACACTTACACTTACACTTACACTTACACTTACACTTACACTTACACTTACACTTACACTTACACTTACACTTACACTTACACTTACACTTACACTTACACTTACACTTACACTTACACTTACACTTACACTTACACTTACACTTACACTTACACTTACACTTACACTTACACTTACACTTACACTTATACTTACACTTACACTTACACTTACACTTACACTTACACTTACACTTACACTTACACTTACACTTACACTTACACTTACACTTACACTTACACTTACACTTACACTTACACTTAAACTTTGACTTACACTTACACTTACACTTACATTTACACTTACACTTACACTTACACTTACACTTACACTTACACTCACACTTACACTTACACTTACACTTACACTTACACTTACACTTACACTTACACTTACACTTACACTTACACTTACACTTACACTTACACTTACACTTACACTTACACTTACACTTACACTTACACTTACACTTACACTTACACTTACACTTACACTTACACTTACACTTACACTTACACTTACACTTACACTTACACTTACACTTACACTTACACTTACACTTACACTTACACTTACACTTACACTTACACTTACACTTACACTTACACTCACACTTACACTTACACTTACACTTACACTTACACTTACACTCACACTTACACTTACACTTACACTTACACTTACACTTACACTTACACTCACACTCACACTTACACTTACACTTACACTTACACTTACACTTACACTTACACTTACACTTACACTTACACTTACACTTACACTTACACTTACACTTACACTTACACTTACACTTACACTTACACTTACACTTACACTTACACTTACACTTACACTTACACTTACACTTACACTTACACTTACACTTACACTTACACATGGGATGTTAATGACCTTACCTTGTCGTGGTACATCCTGGATAACGCTAAAATAGTCAATTAAAAACTTGTGTTCTAACCTAGAAATTATGAGATTTATCGAAAAAAGTTTCCCACAAAAGTTGTCAGTTTTGACATGACAAAATTTTTGATGCGAAGAAATAAGTATGGTTCCATTTAAAAAAAACATGTTAGCCACCTTAAAACCTCTATTTTGGATTTTCGACCGAAAAAAAAAAATTTTTTGTACGTCCCCTTCCAGGCCCGTTAAGTTTTGTGATACTCAATTTTCGATCGGAGTAGTATTTTTCGAAATAAATTGAATGTATGATTAAAATTGGACACCCTGTATATGGGGTATCCCTGGGAATTTCCGCAACTTCGGACAGTTGGGTCAAAATTTTTGCCCCCCAATTTTTTTCATTAATATGTGTTTAAAATAAAGAGACACGCATATTTCGGCGTTTCTCATTTTGAGCCCCCACTCTTGAAATACGGTCGAATGAAGTTTTTGAAGTATTGACCACATTCGATCATTCAAATTCGATACAATTCGATACATCTCAGCAACGGTTAGTGATAACTCGACAAACCACACGTCTTTGTTTTTCGTTTTTAAACGCTCTATCCAATGGAACCATTGACGATTATGTTGCACATATTCAACAATAAGTTATAAACAATTCAAAATTAAAAATGAAATAAAACAAAAAACGCATTTTTAATTTTTGAAATGTATTTTTTTTTAAATTCCTTGAACAAAAACGAAAATTTAGCCACCTTGAACTTTTTGGGCCGATGCTTCGTTCAGGAGTTTGACATTTTTTTGTCACAAAAAACCCGTAAATTTACGTATTTTATTAGTAAAAAATTGCATGAAAAAAAAGTACCCCTAACTATTAAAATTGTTTTTTTTTCAAATTCCTTGGACGGAAACGAAAATGTTGAGACTTGGCCGGACTTGGGCCGACGCTTCATTCGAAAGTTATAGTTTTTTTTCTTAACAACCGGGTAAACATTTATGGGTTTTTTGTGGCCAAAAAATCTATAACTCTTGAACGAAGCGTCGGTCCAAAAAGTTCAAGGTGGCTAAATTTTTGTTTTTGTTCAAGGAATTAAAAAAAAAATACATTTCAAAAATTAAAAGTGCTTTTTTGTTTTATTTCATTTTTCTCTTTGAATTGTTTATAACTTATTGTTGAATTTGTGCAACATAATCGTCAATGTGTTTATTGTGTAGAGCGTTCAAAAACGAAAAAAAAGACTTGTAGTTTTTCGAGTTATCACTAACCGTTGCTGAGATATATCGATTTGAATGATCGAATGTGGTCAATACTTCAAAAACTTCATTTGACCGTATTTCGAAAGTGGGGGGTCGAAATAAAAAACGCCGAAATACGTGTCTTTTTATTTTCAACACATATTAATGAAAAAAATTGGGGGGCAAAAATGTTGACCCAACTGTCCGAAGTTGCCGAAATTCCCAGGAATACCCCATATATATGAATGGTTCCATAAACTATAGGCATCGGTCCGGGTGACCCTCCCTCAGATTCTTTTCAAATTCTTTCGGGATGTAGTCCTTGATGACCTATATGTGCCCGAATTTTTTCAGGCACATATAGGTATTTTTTCAGGCACGTATTTTAATTTTTTCCTCCATTATTTCGGCTGTAGTAATTGAGGGCATTTCCTGACATTTGCGATTTTTTTTTTTTCAATTTAATTTCATAGTATTGTATCGCAAAATGAAAATTACACTCAGAATGCATTTCTATGTGAAATTTTCTCAACTTTTTGAAAAAAATATTGATTTTTAGTTTGGACTAACGCAAAGCTCTCAAAATCAACCTTTAATAATAAAAAGCTATTTTTCGGCCATTGCTCGTGTCTAAAATTTTTTTTAAATATTTTTTTCAGAAAGCTGAGAAAATTTCACATATAACACATTAAATTCTCGTTGGGATGTCTGTAAAAACTGCTAGAATCGATGAAAGTTCAAAAATTCAATAATAAACCAAATTTTATTTTCTCCCTTCAAAATGTATAAATTCTCCTTCAATCCTCTCAAGCTATCGATCATTTTGAATTTTTGTCTTTTAGATAGAAATGCAATGTCTTGACTACTACCAATATCCTGCAGAAAAGGGTGTTATATAATTACTTATAACATTTTAAAGAATATCCAATTTTGACTGTCCCCACCTGAGTTCGGTCTCCTGGTCTCTAGCAAGGGAGCGACACAAGGCTTATTCTTATGCGAAAACTTGGACACCGAATGTCGCTATCAAAAGTGTTCCGCAGTGTGGCGCTGCTAGTCGAGTGGCTGTAAAAGTCTTAACCTGAAAAAAAAGCACGTCGAATATACATGCGACCAATATAGCCACCGCGGACTTTGCCTGCACCGGCCACGTGACCACTGGCGCCACATAGCGGCCGCACCATTCAGAAAGGTAGCAAGCGTGCTGTGCACGACTTCTCTGGTCTCTAGTCTTCTTGGTTGCACTATCGGCATGTTTATTCTATTGTGAGCTTCCTTACCTATAATATTCTACTGTGAGAATTCGGTATGCGATATCGTTTCCCGAAGTCAGAGTTTCATACTGAACATTTTTACGAGGAGAGATATCATTATAAAATATAAATTGTAAAGTAGCATCATCATGAACAAGCGCAAGAGACTGTCACGGACATGTTTTAATCCATTCAAGGACACTCATCCTTGCAGTAAATTTCTTTGCTTATTTTTGATTGACAAAAATTCGTATAACATAACCTAAATTTCCTTTCTTGATTGTTCTTAGCCAACAAAAGTGGATCGGATCTGCGTCAATTCCCTACAAAAGATATGTGGAAATTTCCTCGTGCTGATGAGACAAGCACATTGTGTACTGGTTGTAGAAAACTTGTTTCAGTGTATGAGCCACCAGTAGTCAAGGATGAATTTGATGTTTCAAGTCAGATCAGCCTTGAAAGTTTGAGTTTATCGCAACAAACATCGGGGACAATTAGTTCAGTTGCTACCACCAGTAATTTCAGTGGTTCGCTGAAAGATTATGATGACCACTCATTAGAGTTATTTTTGAATATCAGTCCTGTAAAGAAATGTCGGTATGTCGAAAGATTTCCATTTGATGTTGGATATAGAACCTCATTAGATCTGTTGATACAAAATTGTTCAAATTGTCACATTATGTATCTTTTATCTTGCAGAATCGCTAATTTCGCTTACCAAACTAAAAAGTTGGAAGAAATCCATGCTGCAGTTAATACTCGATTTGTTTCTCAGTTCGGTGTATGGCCTAAGACTACTAGTGTAAAATCAGCTGAGGATTACAATTCGATGCAGGCTAATACGAAAAAAGTTTTTGACGCTGAAAGTAACAAGTAAAATATTTTTGCTAAAATTGTCAACGGCAACTATGGTTATTATAGTGACAATTATTATTGATTTCCTTTACTTTTGCCAATTTTAGATCTGTCCGTGCAAAGTTATTATCAATTTTACCGGAAAGTTGGGATCGCAATAAAGTTCAGTCTAAATTCCAGTGTTCAAAGCAGGCTGTTCTATCTGCTAGACAGCTTATTGAAAATTTATCGAATGATGCCGAAGACAATCGAAATAGTTCCCGAATTACAGGAAGACCAGCTTTAGGTTCAGAAGTTATAAAACTTGTGACAGATTTTTACACAGACGATACGAATTCGAGGCAATTAGCGGAGATCAGTGATTGCAAGTCCATCAAGAAGAATGATGGCACACGAGAAAAAATGCAGAAAAGATTGATTTTGAGTAACTTGCATGAGTTGTAGACTTGTTTCAAAACTGAACATCCGGAAGCGGCAATCAAGTTTTTAAAATTTGCAAGCTTACGTCCTCAGCACTGTGTAATCGCTGGAGACAGTCGCGCTCACACTGTCTGTGTTTGTATTATTCATTAGAATGTGAAATTGATGTTGGAGGGTAATTGATTATTCCTTGTGCGCTACATTTCATGTGGAGGTTTTAGAGCTTTTCAAATGTCGGTTCGTATCTTTGTTATTTTTAGGATGCAAATTCTCATCACTGGTAAAGGATAACGAGTGGATTGAGAAGTCTGATCCTAATTATCGAAACTTGTTAAAGAAACTCCTGTGCAATAATCCAACAGAAATGTGTCACACGGGAACTTGCACAGAATGCCCTGGCAGTTTTGAAATAGTTCAATTTTTAGAAAAATTGTTCGATGATAATGACATCGATGAAGTTCACTACAAACAATGGACAATGCAGTTCCGGAATCAGATGAATTTGTAGAATCCTTGGCGAAAGAACTGTAACGGCTTGTAATGCATGATTATACAGCAAAAGCTCAACATCTCTATTGTGCCGATTTAAAAACAAAGTTACAAGAAGGTGAATTTCTAGTGACCGTAGATTTTGCAGAAAACTATGCGTTCGTCGTTCAAGAATCAGTACAAGCATTCCACTACAATAATGACCAAGCGACGATATTTCCGATGGTGATATATTTTAACGATGATGGTAATATTAATCATTGGAGTTTTGCTGGTATATCTGACTGTCTCAAACACGATTTCGTTATGGTTCATTTATTTCAAGTCGAATTGGTAGCTTACTTAGAGAAAAAATTTCATGTGGTTAAAAGAATTCACTACTTCAGTGATGGAGCGCCGCAGCTATTTAAAAATAAAAACGCATTTACAAATTTATGTTATCATGAAAATGATTTCGATATTGAGGCTGATTGGCATTTTTTCGCGACCGCGCATGGCAAAGGACCGTGTGATGGTTTGGGAGGCACCATTGAGCGAAATGCAAGAAAAAGGTCGTTGCAAATGGACCCAGACGAACACATTCTCACGCCATACGATTTGTTTGAGAGGACAAATCAAAGTCTGCCAAATATCGACGCTGTGTTCGTTGAGGGGACGGAATATTTTGAATTAAAGCCAACGTTAGATGAACGAGCATCTCACTCGAAATTCATCAAAGGGACCCGATCAATTCACAACATTACGCCAATTAGCGATAACTTAGGTTCCGCTATTGTAAGGCCTGTGTCGAATTCTTCGAATTTTTCTATTGTTCAAGTTTTTAAAAACGAATAAAAACTATTTTGCAATTAAAGAAATATTTTCAAGAAATGTTAAGGCCTATTTTTAATTTCATTGTATAAATAATCATATAACTTTCTTTCACCGCAAGATATTGGGAGTAGTCAGGACATTGCATTTCTATCTGAAAGACAAAAATTCAAAATGATCGATAGCTCAAGAGGATTGAAGGAGAATTTATACATTTTGAAGGGAGAAAATAAAATTTGGTTTATTATTGAATTTTTGAACTTTCATCGATTCTAGCAGTTTTTACAGACATCCCAACGTGAATTTAACGTATTATATGTGAAATGGTCTCAGCTTTCTGAAAAAAATATTTTAAAAAAAATTCAGACACGCGCAATGGCCGGAAAATAGCTTTTTATTATTAAAGGTTGACTTTGAGAGCTTTGCGTTAGTCCAAACTCGGAATCAATATTTTTTTCAAAAAGTTGAGAAAATTTCACATAGAAATGCATTCTGAGTGTAATTTTCATTTTGCGATACAAAACTATGAAATTAAATTGAAAAAAAAAAAAACGGAAATGTCAGGAAATGCTCTTAATTACTACAGCCGAAATAATGGAGGCAAAAATCTGAAAAAATTCAGGCACCTATAGGTCATCAAGGACTGCATCCCAAAAAAATTTGAAAAGAATCTGAGGGGTGTTCACCCGGACCGATGCCTATAGTTTATGGAACCATTCATATATATATTCATATATATGGGGTATTCCTGGGAATTTCGGCAACTTCGGACAGTTCGGTCAAAATTGTTGCCCCTTAATTTTTTCCATTAATATGTGTTGAAAATAAAGAGACACGTATTTCGGCGTTTTTTATTTTGAGCCACCACTTTGGAAATACGGTCAAATAAAGTTTTTGAAGTACTGACCACATTCGATCATTCAAATCGATATATCTCAGCAACGGTTAGTGATCCCTCGGAAAACGACGGGTCTTTTTCTTTCGTTTTTGAAGGCTCTATACATTTACGATTATGTTGCACAAATTCAACAATAAGTTATAACCAATTCAAAATAAAAAATGAAATAAAACTAAAAACGCACTTTCAGTTTTTGAAATGTATTTTTTTTTAAATTCCTTGAACAAAAACGAAAATTCAGCCACCTTGAACTTATTGGGCCAGCGCTTCGTTCGGGAGTTAGAAAAGTTTTTGTCGCAAAAAACCCGTAAATTTACGTATTTTATTAGTAAAAATTTGCATAAAAAAAAGTACCCTTCATTATTGAAATTGATTTTTTTTCAAATTCCTTGGACGAAAAGAAAAATTTTGAGACCCGGCCCGACTTGGGCCGACGTTGCGTTCGAAAGTTATAGCTTTTTTTGTTATAAGAAACCGGTAAATATACGTATTCTATTAGTAAAAAATTGCATGAAGAAAAAGTACCATTAATTATTAAAATATATTTTTTTTCAAATTCCTTGAACGAAAACGAAAATTTTGAGACTCGGCCGGACTTGGGCCGACGCTTCGCTCGAAAGTTATAGCTTTTTTTCTTAAAATGTTTACCGGGTAAACATTTGCGAGTTTTTTGTGACAAGAAAATCTATAACTTCCGATCGAAGCGTCGGCCTAAAAAGTTCAAGGTGACTTAATTTTCGTCTTTGTTCAAGGAATTAAAAAAAAATACATTTCAAAAATTAAAAGTGCGTTTTTGTTTTATTTCATTTTTAATTTTGAATTGTTTATACCTTATTCTTGAATGTGCAACATAATCGTAAATGTTTTCATTGTATAGAGCGTTCAAGAACGAAAAAAAACCCAGTCGTTTTTCGAGTCATCACTAACCGTTGCTGAGATATATCGATTTGAATGATCGAATGTGGTCAATACTTCAGAAACTTCATTTGACCGTATTTCACAAGTCGGGGCTCAAAATAAAAAACGCCGAAATACGTGGCTCTTTATTTTCAACACATATTAATGGAAAAAATGGGGGGGGGGGGCAAACATTTTGACCCACCTGTCCGAAGTTGCCGAAATTCCCAGGAATACCCCATATATTGTAGGGAGTAAATTGCCATGGATCGACTCGGGCCAAACTGACGAGCGGTCAGTTTGGTTACCAAGCGACAGAAAAATATTAAAGAGACAACGGCCGAGCTGAAAAAAAACAGTCGGTCAGAGAATCTAAATAATTTCGGTCGTGTTAAGTTTGTATCCCGATTGAAGTGAATAAATCAATTCAGTTTATAATAAAACGATAGTGGACGGTGTTTTATTTATTCGGCGAATTGAAGAAAGTAGGATTAGTGCCTACAGTTTCAGAAGTGGGATAAAGGATTAAACGCGGAATAAAGCATGAGTGCAACGTGATGGCCGCTAAGGAACCGACGAAATATACGGTCGCACAGCGAAAAGAGCTACTAAACGAAAATAATTTGCCAGCGTATGGCACAAAAGCCGAATTGATAAAACGGTTATCGAATTTCGACGTGACGATATGGACACGATTAAACGAACAGCGAACACAAGAGACCGACGGAGACAAAGAAGTCTCGACACACGAAGAAGGAAATTTAGAAAATACGCGTAACATGCATACAGTTGCAGACCTGCATGTTAGAAATCACGAAGCAACGGAGAACGATTTCATCCGCCGGGAAAACGAATTGCTGCGACGAGAAACCGATTTGCTGCGTCGGGAGTTGGCTTTTGCTAGACAAGGAGATTCATCGATTGGCCTGTCAGCATCAAGAAGTTTTGGTCGAGGTGGGCTTCATTCGCAACTAACGAATGATAGTGTGAAACCTGTCCTTGACCTCCTCAGCGAATTCGACGGCAGTGCCGGGTCATTTTGGAGGTGGGAGCAACAGTTAACGTTAATACGAACGACGTACGCTTTAGAAGAAAATGCAACGAGAATTTTAATTACTTCGAAATTAAAAAGTCCTGCACTTGAATGGTTCCATTCAAAACCAAACCACGTCGTAATGAATATCAAAGATTTATTAGAACATATGAAGCAAATGTTTGATCACCGACAAACGAAGATGGATCTACGGAAGAAATTTAAGCAAAGGAAATGGCAACCATCCAAGCTATTCAGCAGTTATTATCACGACAAGATTATTCTTGCAAACCGAGTACCCATCGAGTCAGAAGAAATTGCGGACTACATTATCGACGGAATGTCGAATGACCACTTACAAGATCAAGCACGGATGATGCGGTTGAAGACGGAAGGCGAACTATTCGAAGCTTTTGAGAAGGTGACGCTGCGTCCGAGTAAAACGTTCGACCGTGAATCAAAGTAGAGAAAAGATGAAAAATCGACGAAGGATTCGAGAGATTGGACGTCATCGACGAAGGACATTCAGAAGGGAACTTCGACGCTGTCCAATGAGAGTGGGGTGCCGCAACTCCGACGTAAGACACCGAAGTGTTATAATTGTCAAGAGTTTGGACATTTCGCGCCCGATTGCCCGAAACCGAAGAAACCAAGAGGTTCGTGCTTTACTTGTGGGTCAACGACTCACCAGAAGGAGGATTGCCCAGAAGACTCGAATAAAAAGCGTACATCAGCGAATACGACAAGTGTGATCGAACCGATACACGTTAGTGATCCATATTATGTACAACTTGACTTCTTAGTTCAAGACGCAGAAGGGAGGGATCGTACTTATTCGGTAAGCGCAGAAGTTGATTCTGGATCACCAGTAAGCCTGATAAGAGAGGAATGGGTACCGATGAATTTATGCGAGCCTGCACCGCTAAACAGTGATAGTTTATACGGGATTCATAAATCAGCCGTTCATGTATTGGGTACATTCACGAAAGTCGTCGAAATCAATGAGATCGCGATAGGAATACGTTTCTTGATAGTTCCGAAAGAAACGATGTCGTGAGTAGCATTACTAGGGCGGGATTTTTCTAGGAATCCATCGATAAAAATCGAGTTAGGAGAAATCATAAAAATCGGTATAAAAGAAAATTTGTCAGAAGAAGTAAATAGTACCTTACAGATGATGATGATAGAGTGTATCGATACATCCGGTAAAGTCAACGAGGAACTGAATAGTGTTACGTCCCTACGTTTAATCTATATTTAAATGTTAACGTGCAAAAGTTAAAAAGACTTATTTTTGAATTTTTAAAACACAATATCTATCTTAAAAACTTCAAGACCGAGCCACGTACGAACGATGTCGTGATGACTCAGTTATCCTAAAACAGGCGATGCCTAGTTTAAAATAATGCCCGATGAGCGACAGCACCTCCCGATGCAGCAATCGCTGCATAGGCCCGTTCCCCTTCTTCACCACTCCTCAACCGAATATTCATGCCGCGCTTTACCCCACTCTTCCTCACCGGTGAGGAGTCACGCGCCCAACCGCCGGACTATGGGTCTTCTTCCCGCAACAAGCCACCTGCTAGATGAAGACGGTTTTCTCTTTCTCTATGTTTTTCTTATAGATCTGAGTCGAACTTCTCGAATGTTCACCCTTTTTCCCCCAATATCAGACCCCTTTTTCCGATCTATTTTTAGGTTTTTACGGCACCACGCCCACAGAAAATGGTATATAAACCCAGGGTTTTCACCATAAAGCGTCTCAGTTTTAAAATGTAATACGTCCACGACAGTTGTCTTCGCGACGCGAATAAGTACCGTTACTCTGCCCGAACGGACTTAGAATATTTTTGTGTCCACCGATTTTTATTTCGGTTTGGACTTAGAATCGTTTTCGCGTCCGGACTTCTCTTTGCGTCCACCGTATCGTCTACGGTTGGGACTTAGACTCGTTTACGCGTGCAGTCGTAGATTCTTTCGAAACCACCCGACTCTTTGTACAGTCAGGTAGAGTTAAGGAACATTGAAATATAAATTTAACCGCGTGACTAAAAATACTTACAAATCAAATAAACTGAGAACCAATAAATAAATACGTCCGCGACCAAGAGTCTACGATTGACAAGAATAAATAAATAACTAAAAGTCCGCGAGTTCCTGAATAAGCTGTAGACCACGACGTCCAGCTTTGAAAAATTAATAAATAAAATAAACCAGTAAATAAACTGAGTGCCGAAAACTAAATACATTCGCGACCAGGAGTCCGCGGTTAATAAAAATAAATAACAAGAAGAGACCGCAAGAGACAATAACGAATAAATAACAAAAATCCGCGATTGATAAATATTAAATAAATAAAGAATAATCAAGGACCAAGTGTCCTCATAAATAAATAAATACATACGCTTAAGAGACCGTAGAGTCCAGCGTAGAATCTAAATAATTAAAGCCTAAAGGAGGGCAATTGAGATAACCGAAAACGAGATAATACGCCCACAATCTTGAATAAGATTTAACCCGATCGACAATAGACATTAAAACAATAATTATAACAACGCTTTCAACCGGACATTTTGTGCGCCTACGAACATCGTGAAACTGTGAACTGTGTAACAATTAATGTTAACCAAGCTGAACTGTATACCGAAACATCTTACACGTGAAAATACAAAAGATTGTGTGTGCGTCCCAAATCTGACATTCCGAACTTTCTTTCGACCAACCTGCCCTTTTGCAGTAGGCAAGTAATACTAGAGGTCGAAGGACGATTAATTGCAACGTCAACCATCCGCAGCCATCCAGACCGCACCACCGACAAGGGACGACAAGTAAAAACCAAGAGGTTCATACATTTCGATCGTGATTAGGCTAGATCTCGGTCCCCGAGTAAAGGCGTAAAAACCTGACTCAAAAGCGAGGTCAACAGTTGGGTTACGTCCAAGCGGATATTTTATTATATTCGTAGTTAGGACGTAACAATAGCGATCCACAAATCAGATTTGACATATCTTAGAAAGTGCGAAACTTGTACGAAAATGAATATGTCTCGGACCGAGGTTTGGACGATAAGGAACCTGAACCAGAGATGATAATCACGTTAAAAAATGAGCAGCCGATCACTTTTAGACCGAGACGATTAGCTTTTTCTGACGGAGAGAAATAAAAAATAATCCTTAACGATTTGTTGAATGACGGTACAATAAAGCCGAGTAAGTCACCGTACGCTAGTCCGATAGTGCTCGTGCGAAAGAAGAATGGTGAAGTACGGCTTTGTATTAATTATCGTGAATTAAATAAAATCACAGTCAAAGATAATTTTCCAGCACCGCTTATCGACGATCATCTTAATCGTTTGAAAAACAAAAAATATTTCACCAGCCTCGGTTTGAAGAACGGGTTTTATCACGTTAAGATGTCGGAATGCTCGAAAAAATACACAGCTTTTGTGACTCCTTTTGGTCAATTCGAGTATCAGCGTATGCCATTCGGTTTGACAAACGCACCGCGTGTATTTCAGAGATTTGTTAACGGAGTTTTCGAAAAACTGATTCACGAGAACAAGGTTTTGCTGTACCTTGACGATATTTTGATAGCTACTGAGACTGTCGACGAGCACATGGAGATTCTCAAAGAAGTATTCGAAGTGGCTAGGAAACATTGAGACAGAACGTTTTCTTTCTCTCGCGGTTTTCGACAAATCGACAAAATTCACGCGGGACGTGTTCCACACCTGACGCGGCCCAGGTCGGTGGCTGCCAGGGCTCAAAGGTTATCTTCAGATATTTCTAAATTTATTGGGCGCCAGCTAGTTTATAATTACTAGCAATATTTTACTAATTTGGTTTATTTAATTTAGGAGCAAAATACAAATGCCTCGAGGGGTGAGGGGGTCGATTGGATGACCCTTAAGCAAACATAGCGAGAAGAAATGTATGACAAAGAAGCAAGCACTCGGGATTACAAAAAAAGTCGGGTACTTACAGTAGTCGAAGTCGATTTAGTTTCTTATAAATTCCTCAGGCTCCTCATACAGCTCTTCCCTTGGTATAATCTGACAAAGTTCCTCGTATGGACAAAATTCCTCGAAATCTATCCTTCGTTCGACGGTATTTATTGTCAATGAATATTTTATCGTCAATTCCAGCGAGATGGGGTTGACGATAATTCAGCGAGTTGACGAGACAATATGATCTAGAATCTCGGTACTCCCCTTTGGTATTCGGATCGACCAAACTATTGTTCGTTACGCAACGGAAAATGAATATAATAAATACGACAACCCTCTATCGGTGTCGGACGCTCAGTGACGATCTACGCGGGCCACGGGCCCGTCGCGAGATCACGCTAGAGAAGTAGTCAAATTTTCCGCCACGCTCACCCGGAGGGCTCCACTATCGCCTCGGTCAGTGCGACGAATTGACGAGCGGTACATTCGAAATCGTACCTAAGGATTCGTCCTGTCACACTCTCCCCTTCCGGATTTTGACATGTAGTGGAAGTGATTCGGCGGAGGTTGAGTTGAATCCGTTGACGAGGCGAGACATTGATTACAAAGATGTTCATTCTTACCCGGCACCCTCGAACAGGTAGTGCAACCCAGAGTGCATTGCTCCTAAATAGAAAATGGGTTAGTCATGAAACTTCTGCTCGCCCTGAATGCCGTGGCTAAGGTTACGCGCGGTAACAATTTGACGTTCGCGCGCAATTATCATAAAGTCGTACGATGGCCTAACTGACATTTGTAATTATTGATTCAGTACCGGAAAGAAGTTTTGTCAATTTGAACCGAGAATTATTACGGTAGCGGTATAATACGAGGAATAATTTGTTTGACTTAACGCCGGTGTACTCATAACGTTAATGTTTGTTATATTTGTCGACGTCGGTTTACATCACGTAGCTTACAATGAAATCTTGTAGTTCACGAAGTGTAACTTTAAGGTAAGAACTTGAGACGACTTCGGCTGCAGCTTCCTGGTTGACAAGAACTCGCACTGGCCTTCCAGTGCCTCGACGTCGCTTTATTTGGTCGATTTCTTGTACTTTGTCGGGACGACGGTGGTGATTTCCTCGCCATCCTTGATTTCCAGGCGCACTTCCATGATTTTGTCAAGTGTCTTTTTAACGAGAGGAGCGTATCAAGCGCGTACCACTCGCTCCCGTTTTCTTCAGACAAAGTTAACGCTTTTCTAGCTGCCGGATTCGTTTGCAGGTCGTCGGACAAAGCATTTTCCCGCATCAAAAATCGACGAATCTTGTTCGCGGGGTCTGAAGGCGCATCGAATCTAGCCTTCGCTCTCCTGTTCAGGGCTTCGACTACTTCGTTGACAAAATAACAGAGATCGTTGGGGATCATTCAGGTTGGCCATGTCGCGTAATTCAGACGGAGCCAGTCGCTTATTCCCGCGTATCGGATGTTACAGTCGGGGCACTCGGGGCAAAAGAGTGACAGATCCCTCGAGCAGCCCGGACAGCGGTCAAGCATCCGTTCGTGTTCCACCCCGTGAGGGTATATGCAATCCTCAGTGTCGAATCCATCAGCTCCGCAAATTTGACAAAAGCCCGGTCGGAAGGGCCACTTGCAGGTCTTGAAGGAGTGTTCAGCCAAACGACAATTCACGCACCCTGCAACGTGCAACTTCCCAGCCGTAGACACATAAGTTTGCGTGCCCCGGTCGATCTTGGTGGCCTCTTGACGTTTGATAAGCATTTCGCTCCTTTTCATGATGAGCGTTCGCAGTGTCGGCTCGTCAATCAGGCGATAATCGGTCAAATAGGCCACCGGGCCGGCACCTTTGACAATCCCGACTTCTTTCAGCACCTCGTCGAAACTTGGCGTGTTGAAAGGCAGGGGTTCTACCTTTACTGAAGGTGCAACCACTACCTTATGGCCGTCGATGGTTCTTGGTGACCTTTCCGCGATTGTCAAAAGGCCTTTCGGTCGAGATGCGCAGGGGACCCTATTGCGGAAGAGATTTTCCCGGTGGATGTCCGCTGGAGTGAGAGTCTTGGTCTTTTGAGCTGTAGCTTCGGCGGCTCCTGGTTCTGGATTTCGCTAATAAGACGCATTGCCTCTGTCGAAATTTCCCGGGTCTTTGTTGCCGGAGGCGATTCGGTCATTTTTGGCAACAGACCGAAATCCAGGGAGCGGAACAGACCCGTTACGTCGTGTACGTCTTGGTGGGCTGGGGCTCCAGCTTGCTCGTCCTCTGACAAGTCGGCGGTGCTGCCGTCGATGACTGACACCTTGCAGCTTCGGGCTTCTTCCAATGCTCTTGTCAATGAGAGCACCCTGGCCTCGGCTTCTTCGCGAGCTAGGTATTTTTTTAGATTCTGTTTGATTTTATGGCGAAATTCGTCAATCTGACTCAGTCTTTTTGCCCACAAGTCTACTGTATCGTCGTGGTCTGTTTGGGTAGGGTTAGTAGGTTTCGGTATCTGCCTTGCCGTGGCTTCACGTCCGTGATTTAAATAGAACGGGGATATCCGTGTTCCAGAGTGTGGGACGGTATTGTAAGCAAATTGGATTTTGGGCAAATTTATATCCCATTCGTCGTGTTTTTCGTCAATGAATGCCGCGATCATAGGCTAAATGGTTCGGTTGACACGCTCAACCGGATTAGCTTGCGGATGTGCTATAGCGGTCTTTAAGTGTTCGACGCCTCTAGCCAAAAGAAAGGCTTTGACTTCTTTATTAAGGTATTCGAGCCCGTTGTCAGTAATAATCGACCTGGGCGCTCCCCAACGATCGAACAAAGAGTCTAACACTCGGACAACGGTTTTGCCTAATCGATTGCGGACAGGAAATAGCTCGATGTGTTTTGTGTAAACGTCTTGAACAACAATAATGCAAGTGTTTCCTCTTTTTGTTCGTGTCTGTGAAACTACAGTATCGATTGACAACTGGGCCCATGGTTGCTGTACTGGCCGCGTCATCAACGGTCCCTTAATAGGATTTCGATTAAACTCGACTTTCAGACAAATCTCACAGTTCTCGACGTATGACTTTATGTCCTGTGTCATACCAGGCCAGTAATAATTCTGTCTTATGCTGTCAATTATTTTGTCCTTCCCTAGGTGTCCTGCTTCGGAAATATCGTGGTTCTCGTGGAGTATGATCAAAACTTCGTCTGACTCGACAACTTTTTTCCACGGATTTTCATCGTCAATGAGAGCTTTCTCAAAATCGGGTCTGTGATAGAAAAGTTCGTCATTTTCTACCTTCCATTCGGGAAATTTATCTGGCTGAGTTTTGACTAATTTAAATTTTGTTTTGTACCAGTCCTGGTCCCTGATCGATCTAAGTTGTGGGCGACTACTAACTGTTTCTTCCACTATCTCTTCCCAACCGAAATAGTCTTCATCGACATCGAACATCCTAGACAATGCGTCTGGAGCCTCGTTTGTCGTGCCACGTCTGTGTTCGACCGTTATATCGTGTTGATATAAATACATGGCCCATCTAGCTGAACGACCGGTTGGATTTTTCAAGGAATGCAGCCATTGCAGTGCCTGGTGGTCGGTAACAATTTTAAATGCCATGCCCTCCAAATAACAGCGGAGTTTCTCGACAGACCAGACAACAGCGAGACACTCTTTTTCGGTTGTCGTGTAATGCAATTCTGCGCCCCTTAAAGGTTGACTTAGAACCTCAATAAGACTTCCGTTTTCCGACTCAGGGTCTAATTGGACAAGGATTGCACCTAGACCAAAATCACTCGCGTCGGTGTATAAGACGAAAGGTTGCCCTGGTATTAGGATGTACAGACGAGGAGCTTCGGCCAGAGCCTTTTTTACTTCGTCGAAAGACTTTTGTTCAACCTCAGTCCAGTTCCATGGAACTTTGACACTCGTAAGTTTGTTCAAAGGTCCCTGTACCCGGGCAATATCTTATAAATGCCTTTGGTACCAATTGACTAATCCATTAAATTGACGGAGTTGAGTTCTATCCTTGGGGACAGGAAAATCCAGAATAGGTTGTATTTTTTCAGGATCCGGCCTCATACCATGTTCGTCAACAATGTAGCCTAAGAACTTGACCTCTTTACAAGCGAAACTACTCTTTTCCCGATTTATTATAAGTTTAGCTTCACGGAAGACCTCACATACCGAGGACAGAATTGTGATATGCTCATCGAGTCCCTCACTGACAACGATCCAGTCATCTAAATACGTGAAGACTTGGTCATCCCATTTGTTTGGCAAATTTCGGTGGAGGATTAAATCAGCAAATCGCCTTTTCAAAATATCCATTAGTCGTTGGAATGTCGAAGGCGCTCCGGTCAGACCGTACGGCATTCTCAACCATTCCAACTGACCTAAACCCTCCACAACAAATGCAGTGTATTTACGGCTTTCTGGTTGCATGGGAATTTGATTGAAAGCTTCACTCATGTCAAGGGTCGAAATAATTTTTGCGTGATGAAGTTGCGACAAGATGGACCTCATGTTATGTAATGGATATGCAGGCTTTTCAGATTGACGATTGACAGGTTTATAATTAATACAAAATCTCAAACCTCCTTTCGCTTTTGGAGCGACAACAGGTGAGCAGGCCCATTTACTGCTACTCCATGTAACATATCCCTTTCTTAACAATCGGTCGACTTCTTCTTTTATGAATTCCCGAATGACTTCGCTCCTCCGATAGGGCTTTTCCTTGTGCGGAGTAGGATCGTCGAGTTCGATAACATGTTCAATAACGTTAGTCTCACCGGTCGATTCCTTGGCAAATTTCTCAAATTCGTTGTCAAGAAAGGTCTGCAATTTGTTCGTTTCGTCGATGGTAAGGACATTAATTTCCGAGGATGAGACAATCGTGTGAGACAAAGGATAAATATGACGACTACCTGACTAAGTCCATGTTTAGGAAAATGGATCAACTTTTACCTTGAAAGACAACCAGAAGTCCATGCCAAGGATAAGATCACCTGACGAGCCTGGGAGTATGCTAAACCACTGAGGGCCATATACGTCGCCGATGTCAATGACGAATCCAGTGCCTCCTTGGGTTTTAACGATTGTTTTATCACCTAGTCTGACACCTTTCCTTGACGAACTATCCGACTTAAGATCGCCCAGTTGGTAACTCTTTATGCGTTCGTACGCCGAGGTGCTCAGAAAAGATCGGTCACTTCCACTGTCAATTATTCCTCGAATCCTTTCACCAAAGACGGAGATTTCGACAGGGATGCATATTGCACGCCTTGGCTCTCGTACGTTGTCATCGCCGCTATATATTCGACGTTGAGCTAATCGATGTACGGCATGGGCTGGTAGACAAGACGGTATCCATGTTTTAAATGAAACCGGACGAGAATTTGGTTCCGTAGTCTCGTCACGAGCGGGAACATCGTTCAGAGTCTCATCTGTCATTGTCAACAGGTTTGTTTGTAAGCTGGCTAGATTGCTAACATTATCGTCCGAGCTACTAGTAGTACGGATCGAGGTAGGAACATCCAGCTCTTTATCCGATAATTCATAGTTACTGTCCACGGCGGTTAGAACATGTAACCCGGTGCTTGTTCCCGGTATTATTCCGAAATGTCCGGTCGACGTTGTCTCGTTTGTTTTGTCAAGGTCTTTTGTCTGTCTGATATTAACGGGTCCAGGGGTGGTTATCGTACTGACTAGTTGTACTATCGTCTCATTAATGCCCTTCGATTCAGTGACTTGAGATGGAGTTACTGAGGGCTTTTGGCGTTTCCCTGGTCGACAGGGCAATCCCGCGTTTCATGACCTGCTTTTCGGCATTTGCAACAAACTGCTAGACGTGCATTATTGCAGTACCGTGCACTGTGACCTGTCTCACCACAATTTAGACGAAAGAATTTACTCGGGTCAGGAGGAGCCCTATCCGATTGATTATGGGTGGTATTAGGTTGACTCTTGTTCGAGACGGAATTGCTATGATTAATTTTATGTTTGTCATTAAAGCGTTTCAAATTATTTTTCAGTCGTTGTCTAGTCAATGACTTTGAATTTCTGTCAAACTTTACCGGCACTGTACTTTGAATAGCTTTAAAATCGGTAGCCTCGTCGCTATCTACTCCCTTTTCTCCGTCTAGGTTTGTGATGTCGTCGTCACTGCTTACGTCTGAAAGTTCCCGTATTTGTCTAAGGTCGGATGTTCGGTATGGTTTCAGGCGTGACGTCTGGTTCGCGCACTGTTTGTACAGGTACGTTCTCCTATTCGCGTAATGGAGAAATTCGGTGTAGTTCCGATGGCTTTCGCTCAAAATTTCGAACATTAAACGAGGTATAAATTTGCGCAAGATCTGGCGCAGTTGATCTTCGGAAGGGGAAGGTCGCTCCATTCGTTCAAAAATCAATCTTGCACGACTCGCGAATTCGGCAAGCAGTTCGTTCTTTTCAACCTTCAAATCACGAACTTCATAAAGAAGATCCGTATCTTCTCTTTTCAGCCCCCATTCATATCGAAAAGCACGGACGAAGTCTTTCCAGGTACGCCAGGATTTCTTCATAACAAGATACCACGCTCGGTGAGCACCTTCGAATATCTTTGAGAGACAAGGCACGAACAGATCTTTTTGAATACCGCTGGCTGACAAAAGGTCTTTGAGAATAAGTAAGAATTGCTCAGGATCTTTCTCGCTTCCTGGGAAGGTGATTTTCCACGAACTGACAACTTGACCAATCTTGACCAACGAGACTTCACTGTTCCTCGATCGAGGTGACAAGCTACCGTATCTGCTTGGCGGATCGTGCGGTCCTTCGTCGTCGCTTGAGTCGCTTGTTCGCCATGACAAACTCCCGCGTCTGAGAACGGTGGGCATTCTTCGGTTACCGGTACGAAAACTTGACGGTAAAGAGTTATTACCACCGTGAGGTTCTGTTGAATTTCTGGAATGATGAGTTCTTTGATTCCAAGTATTCCCAAGGTCATTAGTCGAATTCTGTGTTGGACCGCACGGATCCACGGCTACGTAACTCTCCTCATGGATGGTTTGTCCATTCGGCAAGGAACGCATCGTCGAAACCCTACGGTACAACTGTTCGGGATTTTGGGTTATGCTATTAGACCGGATAAGCTGACTAACAGTTGTGTGACTGGAACCGATATTATTTGTGTGTTCGTAT
This sequence comes from Sussaba pulchella, assembly GCA_963971145.1. Taxonomy (NCBI): domain Eukaryota; kingdom Metazoa; phylum Arthropoda; class Insecta; order Hymenoptera; family Ichneumonidae; genus Sussaba; species Sussaba pulchella. The sequence continues at coordinate 20,931 of CAXAQZ010000199.1, forward strand.
GTCGATAGTCGAGTCAGTCGGTCTGTGGGTGGTACGTGTCCAAATCGGACATGACGATGTTCTTGTTCGCCCGAACCTAGACGAGATGTGGCGATTTCGTTTTCGTCCATGTTTACGCCACCGCGTTGGTGGTTGACGATTTGGTCGCGTTAGCTGGCATTGCTTTGCCACTCCATTTCACGGCGTTGTCGTTCGCGGTGTCGCTCGATGATCGCTAAGGAATCGTCGGAACGAAGCGATACATCACGATCAAAATTCGAGCGCGATATATCCGCTCCCCTTGCGAGTGGTTGGCTAACAGTCGATCCCGGGATCCCCCCGGTTGAGTCTGTTCCTCTAGCTTGCGTCGAAAGCAGAGAAACTAAATCAGTGATTCGCGACGACAGATCGTTCAACTGACCTTGCATTTGATCGACGCGAGGATCATGCACCTAGAACTGACTTCTATGTAATGGGACACTGAAATCGCTTAACCCGCCGGGTCTAACGAAGGTCGGTGTCCTTCTCCCTCTGCCTCGGCCGAGAGAATTATTCAAGGACAGAATCGTAAACGATGGGGAGATGCTTGGTCGCAGGGAACTCGTCGTTGCTTTCCCACTCGCGTTATTTTCCGCAACAGTGTTAAGGGTTGTGTCTCCGTCGTCCGTCCGGTTTATATTTCCGGGGTCACGGTGTTCAGTGTCTAATGTCGTATCGACCTTTGGAAGGGGCGAGTGAATCGTAGGCGCCATGGTTGGCATCACTGTTGAGTCAATTGCACCCTTAATAAAGTCTGTCAATATATTCCCAAATCAATAAAGTTTGTTAACTTTGCACGTCGAGCAAAACTCGACAATTGACTTAACGGAATAAGAAGAAGGGAAACGTAGCGTTATCCTGACAAGAGACCTCGATACTCGAGACGATTTGCGTTTAATACCGAAAGTATTCCTGAACTCCGGAAAGTGACAGACACTGTCTTGTCAGCCGTACTAATGCATCAATTTTTAAATTAAATACACTGGATGATTAGAAGGGTGCGTGTACTACAGACGTTCATCGAACAACAGTTAACCGAAGTAGTATAGTAACGCCAGTTCTGGCCCACTTACCACGGTGACCTGCCTTGAGCCGGTCGGTAAGGTAGATTTCTCTTTGACCAACGGTGGGTTTGTGTCTGATCCCTCTTGTACCGACGGCTGAGCTCTCTTTTACTGACAGTGCCGGTAGATGGCGTTGTCTGCTAGAGTCTATCGATTTACCCACTGCTCGTTTAGGGGTCTCGAAGATTGATCGTAAGGATATTAAGGTGGGTTTGAGGTTCTGTTTTACCGATTGAACGTTCGTACGATGATCATAGACAGCAGCCTCAGATAGCGTTATCTGCCAATCCGGTAGATGGCGTTGTCTGCTAATCGATTTACCCGCTGCTCGATCCCGCTTAATTGAGTGTTCTACCTTACCGACGACAGTCTTAGATGGCGTTATCTGCCAATCGGGTAGATGGCGTTGTCAATCGATTTACCCACTGCTCGATCCCGCTCAATTGAGTGTTCTACCTTACCGACAGCAGCCTCGGATAGCGTTATCTGCCAATCCGGTAGGATGGCGTTATCTGCCAATCCGGTAGATAGCGTTGTCAATCTATTGACCCGCCGCTCGATCCCGCTCAATATTTACCGACAGCAGCCTCAGATGGCGTCGCCAAGTCTCGCTGCCGGTAGATGGCGTTGTCTGCTAATCGATTTACCCGCTGCTCGATCCCGCTCAATATTTACCGACAGCAGCCTCAGATAGCGTTATCTGCCAATCCGGTAGATGGCGTTGTCAATCTATTTACCCGCTGCTCGATCCCGCTCAATATTTACCGACAGCAGCCTCAGATGGCGTTGCCAAGTCTCGCTGCGAATCCGGTAGATGGAGTTGTCTGCTATAGTCAATCTACCTCTTACCCCGCCATCTGTTGATCGAACGTTGGACGATGAGCGTTCTACTTTACCGATCGAACGATGGACGATGCGCGTTCTACTTTATTGCTCGAACGTTGAACGATGAGCGTTTACCGACAGCAGCCTCTTGCCCCGCCATCTGTTATCAAAAATCGAACCCTGAACGTTCCTTTTACCTATAGCTGATCATCAACATCTTACGACGCTTTTTCGAACCTTGTATTACGAGTCGATAACGAATAATCTGCTGTTGCTTCATTTTCAAATGATAATGAATCAGTTGATTGCGAACTATCACGAGTAACGCACAATGCAAGATATTGAAATTATTTTGGATGTGCAAGGGTTTAAAGCACCCAACAGTGAGTTTGTGGTGAAGCAGGTTGCAGTGTTAAAAATGTATTCTGATGGTTCATGGGATTGCACAGAGTTTAGGTGTAAACTAATCAAACCGTCATACGACTGGGATAGTTTATCAGCCAAATATAAAAATGACAACTTGTGGATCGTGAGTCATTATGAGGGTATTCCATGGAACGTTGGCAATGTGTTATACGGTGAACTCAAACGATTGTTCGATAATATTGCGGAAGATGCTCGTGTGATTTACGTCAAGGGGGTGGAGAAGAAGCAATTGATTCGAACGATTATTGGAAACTCGAAACCAATTATCGACTTGGAAGATTTCGGTTGCTCAGCATTGCTGAAAACATCAGTGTCGGAATGCTCGAATTCTCCACATCACGAGGGAGTATTGAATTACAATTGTGCTTTCGAAAATGTGCTACGTATGAAGATATGGTAGTTTGAAAATTATTTCTTCGCACCACCATCTTTCGAAAGATCAATGAAAATTCTTCGAGCTGTGGGAAACATTTGCAACATGAAAACAGAAGATATCGCTAGCTTGACCAAAGATTTTATTCTCATGTATGCATACAACGATATCGAAGATGCCTGGGATCGTCTACCCAACATCATGCAAATGGATGAGGATATTATGAAATATCGTCGTTGTCGGAAACATTATGGGAAAATGATTGATGCCGATGATTTCGATGGACCTCCCCCTTTGATAAAAAACTGTCGCAAATGTATACAATGTATTGAATAAAACCATTATTTCATTTTAATATTTCTTTTTCCTGCGAAACTCTCACAAGTTCGAACAAGTGTCGTTGTTGTCGGCGATTTTCTTGATGATGGAAAAGCTTTAATCATCCCTCAATTGACGAAAACAGTGAAAGAAATTGGAAATCTTAAGGTGAACGTGATTTTCTCGGGAAAATTTCATTTAACGAAAATTGATGGAATCGTGGAAGAGGATAGAAGTTTTAACACTGCGAGTGAAGCTATTTTTCCCACCACGAATCTCGAGAAATGGTTCAAAGACTTTGTGAAAGAACCTCTGATGCAACAAATTCAAGATCATGAGGGGAAGGGATCTGGATGGAGTCTCAGTGAAATAAGCTATCTCACTGTCAACATAAATAAATATGTGCCGCTACGTGGAGGATTGTCAACGTTCGTTTCTTTGCCTAAAGATATCCAGAAGAAGCACGCAGTCGTAAATATCATCAATAATGACGAATATTGCTTCCTTTGGTCAGTGGTAGCAGCCCTTTCACCTGCAACAACGCACAGCGAACGGAAAACATCGTATCCGCATTTCAAGGACGTGTTGGCGTATGAAGGTTTGGAATTTCCAATGACCTTCAAAAATGTGCCACGATTTGAAAAGATGAACAATTTATCTATTAATATTTATGGTATTGCTGATCCGGAAAGACGTAAGAAAAATGAGATTGAACCTATTTATCTAAGTAAGCATCGACCTGATCTATCAATTTCACCTACCATACATTTACTTATGATAAATACCGCCAATGAATTTGACAAAGAGGATGACACTGTTGAGACAGGCGTTTATTTTATTATTATTTCTTTGACGAATAAACGCCACACCCGGCGCGGCCTGGGTCGAGGGCTGCCGGGGCTCTATGGGATTGTATCGATTTCTATCTGGGCGCCAATTAGTTTTTATAAAACTAATAAATTCTAATTTCGACAATTAATTAATTATGTTTGCACGGCTAGCCGAATGCAATATTTCTCAAGGGGATTCGATTGGATGACCCAATCTTGCGCAAAAGCCAAAGGAAGCAGAGGAAAGTTTTAGAGAAAATGCAGGCACTTACTTGATTTTCCAGTTTATTAATATTGACGATAACTCTCGTCCTTCTTTGACAAAATCGACGGTCTCTACGACGGCAATTCCCGTCCTTCTCCGACAATCTCCCTTGGTCGTTTATACTTGACAATATATGGACGAATCCGCTTCGTATTTTACAATTCGACAATCGTTATTATATAGTTAATTAATATGGAACGCGCTGATCGTCCTCGAGAGCTGACTCGCCCTTTTGGATCTACTCCAGACGGTAGCCAGGTGCGAAGTGATTTTTCGGCAATTGATAACGGCATCGCCGGCCCTCAGGCACGCTATCCCCTCTCCTTCGACAACCTTTGTCAAAATCCGCGGTCGATAATCGAGCGCGGGTTTTGACGGCGCCTAACGATGGATTTTATAACTATCTACGCACGACGTTCGCGTAGCGCTCGAGGAAAAGTTGCGCATCGACGTCGAGGAACGACAAAAAGTGACTTTCCTGTCACATTCCCCTCCCTCGAACCTTGACGTCGATAGCGGAAATGATGTATGATCCGAAGCGGATCATCTGTGGCCACGGTACCTGCAAATCAATCCTAAAACTCTCCTCTGGGTAACATGATCATTAATGGCTTCCAATGGCTTCAGGGTGAGGAGTAACGTGGTCTAATATGAGTCAAGCGGTTTCGATAAGTAAGTAATATTCATGGTATCTCGCTCGCGTATGTTTTACAATTGACCAAGCGGTTTGGTACTTATCCTAAAACAAAATTTTCTTTTCATTTTTGTTTTTTTTTTTTTAAATTTCAGCTGGACCTGGCTGGTAAGCGATTTTAACGCAAAACAAAACGAAAATAATATTGGTCCCGAGGGTAGAACGAAACATAAAAGTGAATAATACCGCTTGAGTGGCGATGAAATAACGACAAAATGAAGACGGAACAATCGACAAAATAACGACGGGTTTTGACGAAGATCCTACGCATGTTCCATTTCGACGAAGAGCTCTTGGGTTGTTTCCGAGACTTGGTAGATGACGTTGATTTCTTCGCCTTCGTTTAGTTCCGGTCGCTCCTTCATAATGCTCTCAAGAGACCGGTTGGTACTCGGTGAAGTCAAAACTGCGATGGCCGGCTTGGATGCTGGATTGGCTAGTGACCGCGCCGTTGCGAACGCAATTTCTTTATTGGATTAGAAATGCCCGGACACGATCGGGGTAGTCAGTCGTGTCGTCAAATCTCGCTTTACAATGTTGTTCGACAACTTCTTTGCCTTCATTAATCAAATATCGGTGGTCTTTTAGGACTAAGAAGGTCGGTTAGGTGGAATGATTCAGCCGCAGCCTCCAAGATCTCCCAAGAGTATTTTCTCATTCGAAATCGTGTAGGTAGACTCGATTGACCGCAACAAGACATACGTCCCACAACTTTGACAAAATCCAGATACGTGTTGCAGACGAAAATTCGTAAAGTGGTGCTCCAGTTACTGTAAGTTACGACGTAACATTTCCCGATGGTACTGACCGTGCTTTGACTCGTTTGACAATGACGTCCTTGAGTAATTTGTCGCTAGTAATTCGACAGTCGACGCAATGCAACGGTCCTCGGGCACGCCGGTACTGGAGCGTCCTGATATGCCGGATTTTCCCAACATATCGTCACGAGTTGGCATCTCCGTTGGCGGTTCCGTTATTACGGGGGTTACGACTGCAGTGTTCGGATCGTCAGTGGTTCGTGATTTCTTCGTCAGCTTCGATAAGGTGTGCGACAGGTGTGTTATAGACGGTATGCAGTTTCGCAATTCGTTCTTGGGCACACAATCTCGCGGCTGAGAATTCCACCGTTGGTCCCAGTAATCCAATTTTGGTGAAGAAAGCATTCGGATTTCTCTTAAAAATTCGGGATCTTCGGCACTCGCAGCGGTGACAGGCTCGGTACCGGTTCGTTCTTCGATTGTCGCGTGTGACGTCAGTTGCATCTTCTTCAGACAAGGTGTATAATAACCTTGTCGCTGCTTTTCCCACGTTGGTTGTTGACGGGTATTCTGGTGGAGGCGATTCAGTGGACATGTAAATTCTGACGCGGAAATTTTTGAACTGTTACATTTACCAATGATATTGACATCCTTATCAGCTAATTCGGCTATCGTTGGCCCAATCGTTTGTTCTGCAACTGTCGGGCCGAGATATTGGTTACTTAATTTAGCAGAATAACCCTCAGCTTTTTTACTTAAATTCTCGAGCTGGTTTGCAACCATATGACGCAGTTCGCCAAACTGAGCTATTCGTTTAACCCATTCGTTCACTAGATCATCTGACATCGCTCGGCTCCCTCCTGCGCAGCGCGTCCTCGGGTTAACATTTGCTTCGCGGGCATAATTCAAATAGAACGGCGTCAACCTACTGCCAGAGTGGGGTACTGTATTGTACGCGAGTTGAAGTTTTGATAGGTTCAAGTCCCATTCAGTTCGACAATTCTTTATAAGCGCGCCGATCATCGGTTTGATCGTTCGGTTTACGCGTTCTACCGGGTTCGCTTGGGGGTGTGCTAACGGAGTGTTAATATGCTTTATCCCCTTTGCCGTCAAAAAGGACGCAACTTCTTTAGTCACATACTCGGTACCATTGTCGGTGACGATTGACTCTGGAACGACTCCCCATTTGTCGAAAATAGTGTCTAAAACTTTGACAACAATTTTACCCGTTTGATTACGGACCGGGAATAGTTCGACAAATTTCGTACCCAGATCTTGCACGACTATCACGTAAATGTTACCCTTCTTTGACCGAGTAAGTGGGCCCACGGTATCGACTGATAATTGTGACCAAGGTGCTAATATGGGTTTCGTCATAAAGGGTCCCTTTAGTGCGTTCCGATTAGATTTGACTTTAGCGCAAGAATCGCAATCCTCGACATATTTCCTAACGTCTGGTAACTCAGCTTTATTTTGTATCGTTCCGTCGATAACCTGCTGGCTTGCCGTGGTCTCGAGAGTCCCGACTGTGGTTACTGTTGTCAATCGTAACATTTCCCCGGGAGGCTCGCTCGACATGATCGGTTCAGCTGAGTCGATGTCCTCGTCTGACCATTCTGAGTCACTCGGTAATTCTGTCAGGATATCTAATTTTACAGGGATCTTAGTTTCATCAGTGTCGACGTTTTGGGGTTCAGTCCATGTAACGTCGTCCTTATTGGTTATCTGTTTGTCTAGTGTCTTCACCTGCTCGATGTTAATTATTTTATTTTTTCCCTCACTGGTGCCCTTTGTGGCGATAATCTGAGGTTTGACTACCGCGGGCTTTGGTCGTTTCCCGAATGAGTTGGACAATTCTTATTAACATGGCCCTTCTTCCGACAAATGTGACACACTGTCTGCCGATCGGCAGTACAAAAGCGCGAAGTGTGCCCCATTTCGCCACAATTATAACAAAATATTTTATTCGAATCGGGGGTAAATCTAGTTCGCGTTTCCGACCATTGCCTTCTCGGAGTGTTTGATACGGTATTATTTCTCTCGTCAAAGCGTTCGAGGTTCTTTTCGAGTCTCTGTCTTACCAATGTTTTGGAATCATTCGACGACTGTTTTCCATCCTTTCGGAATGGCTTTGGCTGTATTGCATTAAAGCTGGTTGGATCTATATCGTCATCGTCATCGTCAGTCGGTTCAGTAACGTGGTAGTCTTCGTCATCGTCCTGTACACAATTTAGTGCGGGCTTTGAGAACCTGTCACGCGATCCCCGCTGAGTTTCGACTGTTCGACGGTACAAGTAGCTGCGCTCATTTAAATAATGCAGACAATCGTCATAATTGTATATTGGCAGATTCAAAACCTCCAGTGCTAATCTCGGATTAAAGTTGACTAAAATTTGTTTTAACTGTTCCCGAAAGGTCGGTGGATGCTGCATCCTTTCGAAGATGAGACGTGCACGACAAGCAAATTCAGCAAGCGATTCTCCCTTTTCTAGCTTTAAATCGCGAACCTCGAGACATAAAACAGCGTCCTCTTTTCTCACCCCCCACTGATAACGGAAAGCCCGTGTGAAATCCTTCCAGGTACGCCAGTTTCGTTTATTTAGCAAATACCATGCTCTGTACGGACCCTCAAAAATATTTGAGAGGCAAGGGACGAATAAATCCTTGCTTATTCCGCTGACGGCAAGTTGATTTTTCAAGATCAATAAGAACTGGTCCGGATCCTTTTCCGTTTTAGGAAAGGTGATTTTCCAATTAGAGACTATCCGTCCTATCTTCATGGCCGCGTCAAAGTTATGAGTATTGACGGGAGAACGCGAGTTGTTTCGTCTCTCGTAATTGTCAAAAGTCGGGGGCGCGAGGGGCGTAAGACGCGGATCACGGTGTTCGTTATATAGCGGTGTGTCGTCGTCACTATCGCTCGACTCGCTACTTCGCCACGCTAGCGCTCCTCGCCGCGGTGAAAATTGTTGTCGGTAGGGTCTGTTTTGAAATTCCCTATCGTGACGCGGACCTAGACTGTCGCGTATTGTCCGCTCGTATTGTCGATCCGTTCGAAATGATTCCCCTCCCGATTGATCGTAGACGTGAGAGCTTCGAGATGTATTCGGATCGCGAAAATATTGTCGATCGTGATTTGACAAATTCGTTCGATCTGCGTCCGGCAGTCGAGTATTCCGTGTGTTTGATTCGTAAAAATGTACGCGACGTGATTCTAACTCACCTAACTCGCGGTATTCCGAGATAATATTATTTTGTTGCCGTAACCCCGGCGTTTGGGAAAAATTTATATTTTCCGGTGCATTTGACGATCTGTCATTCACCGGATTATTCCTAATATATGGTGGAATTAATCGCGAGGGATTCAATAATCTTTCACGCGATAATGCCGACCCGTTACTATTATTTCGTTCTATTATATTTCCTTGTGGCCCGATTACAGACGTTCGGGTCAACTCGGTATCGATCAGGCAGTTCGACGATCTAGCGTTTACTGTGCCGTCTCTATTGTACGGTACAAACGCACGCGAGGGATTCAATAATCTTTCTCCCGGCGATGCCCGTGCATCATTATTATTTCCATTATTTTTATCATTAATACTGCCTCCTTGCCCAGAAACAGACGTCTGAAGCAATTCGGTTTCAATTCGACTGTCAGACGTACTAGCGCCGACGTTGTCGCTTTTATTATTATTTGACGATTCGACTAATAACGAACCGCCACCCGTCGCGCCGCCCCCCTCAGATATCGGGTTCCGTTGCGTCGGGATTTGTATATTTTGTCTATTTAACAATTTTAAATTTTCAGTTAAATCTTCTATTCTACTCTCGAGGGACTCAACGCGTTCTAATCTCGTTCCAAGAATATTTAATTTGTCAGCAATATTTCCCATTGTGATTTTCATTATTTTCCATTGAGGATTTTCATATGGAATTGGGGTACCTGTACGCGAACCCCTTCCCCTGCCAATGGGAGTGGCTGGCCTAAAATTCAAAGGGAAAACCCCAGACATTTGTTTCGACATCGCGCCTAAATCGTCGATATTTCGCGCGACGCCGTGCTCGGCCGGCATGACTCCGCTCTGCGCGTCCCCCCTTCCAGACGTGGTAGGACCCGCTTCGCTAAGAGACCCGGACGATGTCTCGATATCGGACGGTTCTATATTTCGGGTTTTTGACAAATTTTCATTTGATTTAGCCTTCCTCCTAGGTGGCGAAATGAACATGGACGTCATAGCGTTGCGTTCCAAATTATCTAATATTTTATCTTTTAATATGTTTTACGGGACTGGTTTTTCATAAATTCGATCGCACTGATTGTCGAACGAACGATTGGTCCAATGGTTTCGGATAAACAATTAATAAATAACAAGCAATAGTCGATGTACAAATAAATAGCGAGTAATAATTAACAAATAATAAATAATAATAAATAGCAGCGAGTAGCAATTGACAAGCAATAAGCGACAAATAATAAATATAATTCAATAGCTGCGAGTAGCAATCGACGAGCAATAAATGACAAACAACAAATACTTTCCCATCGACAATTATAGTGGTTCGCAATAATATTATTGGTCGGTACTATGTAGAAAAGGTAATAATATATATTCAATTGAATTCAGTTTAATTTTAACAAAACTTTAGTATTTTTTTTTTTTTTTTAACTGATTTTATTCAATATTCGACAGTGATATTTATTAATATTTGATAATTATAACAACATCAAATTAAAATTAAATATGAAGCTGGAATATCACACTGTGTTGTCTGTGTATAAGTTAATTCGAAAATATTCCAGGGATAACAGATTAAGAAATTCTTACCCGACCAATAATGGTAATTTTAATTTCGACGAAAAGTTTTCCTGTAGAAGAATAATATTACATACTCGCACTATCGCACAATATTACCATAGCCAGATTATATTAGTCGAATAGAAGAAAGCAAGCAAGCGTTATTATGGTAGAAGCGTTCGAGTTCGGGTATACAAGGCTGGCGTTATGTTTTCGAGATTACTTTGTCGAGCGCTCGGCCGTGTTTACATTTTTTTCCCGCACGCGACAAAGGCGAGAGCCGTTACGACGCGCTCTAAGCTGCGTTGCTCGCCCGAGACGGTTCCTCTCTTCGCAATATACGCGTTACAATGTGCTTTACATCTAATTCTTCAGAAATATTATTTTCGATTTTATACGAATATTCTAACGATCCAAGCTCGTTTCTATTTCAAATTTTCAACGTTATATTTTACAATTTTCGGATTTTTAATTTTCGGTAATTAACTTTACAAATTTCAATTTTCGCGTTCCGACAAAATCTTCAATTATTGCAATAAATAATTTGACGAATTTTGCCGAACGAATCACTTTCACAAATTTACAAAAAACTTTTCACAAATTTTAAATTGACTTTTCACAAAATATTCAATTGTTGCAATAAACAATTTGACAAATATTTTAGACGGAAAATCGACTCACAATTTACACTTGATTTTACAAAAATTCCAACGTGCCCCACGTTGGGCGCCAAATGAGACAGGCGTTTATTTTATTATTATTTCTTTGACGAATAAACGCCACACCCGGCGCGGCCTGGGTCGAGGGCTGCCGGGGCTCTATGGGATTGTATCGATTTCTATCTGGGCGCCAATTAGTTTTTATAAAACTAATAAATTCCAATTTCGACAATTAATTAATTATGTTTGCACGGCTAGCCGAATGCAATATTTCTCAAGGGGATTCGATTGGATGACCCAATCTTGCGCAAAAGCCAAAGGAAGCAGAGGAAAGTTTTAGAGAAAATGCAGGCACTTACTTGATTTTCCAGTTTATTAATATTGACGATAACTCTCGTCCTTCTTTGACAAAATCGACGGTCTCTACGACGGCAATTCCCGTCCTTCTCCGACAATCTCCCTTGGTCGTTTATACTTGACAATATATGGACGAATCCGCTTCGTATTTTACAATTCGACAATCGTTATTATATAGTTAATTAATATGGAACGCGCTGATCGTCCTCGAGAGCTGACTCGCCCTTTTGGATCTACTCCAGACGGTAGCCAGGTGCGAAGTGATTTTTCGGCAATTGATAACGGCATCGCCGGCCCTCAGGCACGCTATCCCCTCTCCTTCGACAACCTTTGTCAAAATCCGCGGTCGATAATCGAGCGCGGGTTTTGACGGCGCCTAACGATGGATTTTATAACTATCTACGCACGACGTTCGCGTAGCGCTCGAGGAAAAGTTGCGCATCGACGTCGAGGAACGACAAAAAGTGACTTTCCTGTCACACTGTAATTCATCACTTTGCTTGGATTAAAAATCTTTCACGATTAGTTTCCGCGCAAATATCGAAGCATGAAAAAAAAAGTTGGATTTGTGATAGATGCTTGAGTCATTTTCAGACTGAAAGTCGTCTCGAAAATCATAAAATTGATTGTATCAATCATAATAACTGTAGAATCGTTCTACCAGAGGAGGGTAAATCGATCATGAAATTCAACAATTTTAAAAACAAGATAGCAGCACCATTTGCGATATACGCCGATCTCGAATGTCTTCTGAGGCTTGCAAATACAAGATGCGGGAAAAATAGCGTCAGCTATCAAACTCATGTGCCTTATAGCATAGGGTTTTATCTTCAATGCAATTATTCCGATGCGATCTCGGGTTATAAATCTTTTCGAAGCGATAACTGCATACAATTATTCGTCGAAGAATTGAAAAAAATAGCTTTCGAAGTAGATGCGCGCTTAAAACAAATCGTAGCGATGGAAAAATTGACTCCAGAGATGAATCGGATTTTTTATTCGGCAACGGAATGTCATATTTGCGAAAAATCGTTTACGCCTGAAAATATTAGAGTACGCGATCATTGTCATTTCACGGGGAAATTTCGAGGCGCCGCTCATCAAGATTGTAATTAAAATTATACAAATTCTCACGTCATCCCAGTGATATTTCATAATTTATCCGGCTATGACTCACACTTCTTGATAAGAGCATTAGCAACAACCTTCGAAAGTTCTATACAGTTATTACCGGTAAACAAAGAGCAGTATATATCATTCACAAAGTTCGTCGACGGTACAATTGTCGAATTTCGATTCCTAGACTCGTTCAGATTCATGCCTGCTAGTATTGACAAACTCGCATTTTATCTACCTAATGATGAGAAACATGTAACGAGAAAGTATTGCACTAGCGCAACGGAGCTAAATTTATTGACAAGAAAAGGTGTTTTCCCTTACGATTATCTCGATAGATGGGAAAAACTTGACGACACAGAGTTACCGACGAAGAAAGAGTTTTTTACGCGATTAAACGACGAGGAAATCAGTGACGATGACTATGCTCATGCGCAGAACGTTTGGGAAACATTTAACATCCAAACTCTCGGCGATTATTCTGACTTGTATCTCAAATCAGACGTGTTACTGTTAACGGATATTTTCGAAAATTTCCGTCGTAATTGTTCAAGCACGTATAACTTGGATCCGTTGCACTACTACACTGCTCCGGGACTCGCGTTCGACGCAATGCTAAAATGCACCGGTGTAGAACTTGAATTAATCACCGATGTAGATATGCTACTTTTTTTCGAAAAAGGTATTCGAGGCGGTGTTGCACAATGTGCCAATAGATATGCGAAGGCTAACAATCGATTCATGCCTGATTACGATCCCAAAGTAGATGAATCGTACATTATGTATTACGATGTAAACAATTTATACGGCGCGGCTATGAGTCAACCTTTGCCTCGCGGTTCGTTCGAGTGGTTGGAGGATCCGGCGGAATTGGATATACCGAATATCCCCGATGATTCTCCGACGGGTTATATATTTGAAGTGGATTTGGAATACCCGAAAAACCTTCATAAAACACATAAAGATCTGCCTCTGTGCCCCGAACACTTTGTCCCGCCCATTTCGGGGTGTAAAATACCAAAACTTATGACTACTTTGCTACCCAAACAGAAATACGTGATTCATTATCGTAATTTGAAGCAATATTTGAGTCTCGGTTTAATTCTCACAAAAATTCATCGAACATTATAATTCAATCAAACACCATGGCTAAAACAATACATCGAATTAAATACAGAATTACGAAAAAAAGCAGTCGATGAATTTTCAAAAAAATTTTTTAAATTAATGAACAATTCAGTTTTCGGAAAAACAATGGAAAATTCGCGCAAACATAAAGATGTAAAACTCGTGACCAAGTGGGATGGACGGTTCGGGGCAAGAGCGCTTATTGCTCGACCGACGTTTCACAGCTGTACCGTTTTCGACGAAGATATGGTAATTATAGAATTAAATAGACCGTCGGTTAAGTTTATGAAGCCAATTTACACCGGATTTACGATTCTCGATGTATCAAAAATATACATCTACGATTTCCATTATAATTACATGAAAAATGTATTCCGAGACAACGCGAAATTATTATACACCGACACCGACAGTCTCATTTACCATATCGTCAATCAAAATGTTTACGAGCGAATGAAGTTGGATATACATAAATTTGACACATCCGATTATCCGATGGAGAACCGGTACGATATGCCGTTGGCAAACAAAAAAGTTTTGGGCCTCATGAAGGATGAAAATAATGGTAAAATTATGACCGAATTCGTGGGTCTTCGAGCAAAATTGTATTCCTACATTGTGATAGATAAGCCGCCGAAAAATGTGAAAAAGCGTGCAAAGGGTATAAAAATGTCTGCTCTAAAAAAAATCACGTTTGATGATTTCAAAAAATGTTTGTTGCATCATGCTAATATAACGAGAACGCAATGCTTGATACGTAGTCGAAAGCATCAGGTTGAAACAATTGAACAACAAAAATTAGCGTTGAGTTGGAATGATGACAAGAGAGTCTTGCAACTTGGTTGTACCGACACCTTGCCCTGGGGATATGAGAAGGATTAAACGGTCGGATGTGTAGAAAAATTGATCTTTTAGAAAATCGAAATGTAAAATATATTCAATAAAAAATCTTTTCATCCGTAACATGTATTTAGTTTTCTCTCTATCTTATACCTTCGTTGAACTCTCGCTCACACTCCCGCCCGCATGCTCGCTCTCTTTCTCTGTCTTATGCATTCGTTTAACTCTTGTCCTCTCTCACCGTCATTGGTAGCCAGGCGCTTATTCACTTGAGAGGGTAGAGAAAACCGTGTTGATAAATCGTTCTTATGTATTCAACTATTGTGTGAACTATCGAAATTCGTTTGGTGTTTAATCAATTGATGCTGAGGAGATTTTTCATATGTATACAGACAAAAATTGAATTATAAGATTACAAAATATATATGCAACATTTTCATGATGGTAAAAATAATTTTATCACTTTTTCCAACATTTTCATGCTTTGCGCATGGTAAAAAGATTTTTTTTTCACGATGATTGAGGAAAAGCTTTAATTATACGATTTAATAAATTTTTTTATTCATGATGATTGAATCACTCGGGGAGTGGATAAGTTGAGAATCATCGTTGCTGCAGCCTGCTGTTGTAGTTGAATGAGAACCCGCATCAAATTTCATCTTCCACGCTGATAGAGCAGGCAACGGCAAGCTCCATGCACAGCTTCGTTCGGTCATCGTTGTCATGTTTGCGAACAATGGCATAGGACCACAGGATAAGACGCGCCACCGACATATCAACAAATTTATCATGGGAAGTTTTGAAAAACAATCATTTGGGTGAAAAAGATCTTTTCGTGTTAAAAGTAGATACCGTGAGAATTCGTTGTACACTCAGAGATTTTTGGAATTTTTTCGTTCAACGTTCATCGTTCAACGTTCGAACGTTCATCGTTCGTCGTTCAACGAAGAAATTTCGATGGTTCTCAAAAAAATATTTCGTTTATGAAAAATTAAAATTTCGATGTTTTTTCAAAAAATCATATTAAAATTTATCTTATGCTCATCGTTGTCGTAAAATGCATGTTTTTCCAGCCTTCGCTCTCTTACAACCCATGCACTTCAGTCTGCTAGCTCGTGCTCTCCGTTCGCTCATCGTTGCGTTCTCTCTCCTTTGTTCACGCTCCAGCTTGCCCGCTCATCAACACGCTTGCCTTTGCGCGCTCTCTCTCTCTCCCCACGCGCCCCGCATGCTCGTTTAACTCTCGTCCTCTAAAAGATCTTTCCGTGTTTAGAGTAACACATAAGATACCACAAGAATACGTTAAGAATTTTTCATTCACCGTTCGAACGTTCGAACGTTCATCGTTCGTCGTAAAAAATGCGTAAATTTCGATTGTTCTCAAAAAAATTTCGATGGTTGTTAAAAAAATTTCGATGGTTTTTCATGCGTAAATTTCGATGGTTGTCAAAAAAAATTTCGATGGTTCTCAAATTTCGATGGTTAAAAAATGAAAAATTTCGATGGTTGTTAAAAAAATTTCGATGGTTGTTAAAAAAATTTCGATGGTTTTTCAGAAAATCATAAAATGCGTAAATTTCGATGGTTCTCAAAAAATAAAATTTCGATGGTTGTTAAAAAAATTTCGATGGTTCTCAAAAAATGAAAAATAAAATTTCTATTATTTTTCCGGCCACGAATCTCGAGAAATGGTTCAAAGACTTTGTGAAAGAACCTCTGATGCAACAAATTCAAGATCACAAGGCTAAGGGTTCGGGATGGAGTCTTAGTGAAATAAGCTATCTCACTGTCAACATAAATATATATGTGCCGCTACGTGGAGGATTATCAACGTTCGTTTCTTTGCCTAAAGATATCCAGAAGAAGCACGCAGTCGTAAATATCATCAATAATGACGAATATTGCTTCCTTTGGTCGGTGGTAGCAGCCCTCTCCTTATCAAGATCACAATCATAATAATAACATATAATATAATAATAATAATAATAATAATAATCAACTGACTCATTATCATTTGAAAATGAAGCAACAGCAGATCATTCGTTATCGACTCGTAATACAAGGTTCGAGAAAGCGTCGTAAGATGTTGATGATCAGCTATAGGTAAAAGGAACGTTCAGGGTTCGATTTTCGATAACAGATGGCGGGGCAAGAGGCTGCTGTCGGTAAAGTATAACACTCATCGTTCGAGCAATAAAGTAGAATGCGCATCGTCCATCGTTCGATCGGTAAAGTAGAACGCTCATCGTCCAACGTTCGATCAACAGATGGCGGGGTAAGAGGTAGATTGACTATAGCAGACAACTCCATCTACCGGATTCGCAGCGAGACTTGGCAACGCCATCTGAGGCTGCTGTCGGTAAATATTGAGCGGGATCGAGCAGCGGGTAAATAGATTGACAACGCCATCTACCGGATTGGCAGATAACGCTATCTGAGGCTGCTGTCGGTAAATATTGAGCGGGATCGAGCAGCGGGTAAATCGATTAGCAGACAACGCCATCTACCGGCAGCGAGACTTGGCGACGCCATCTGAGGCTGCTGTCGGTAAATATTGAGGGGGATCGAGCAGCGGGCAAATAGATTGACAACGCCATCTACCGGATTGGCAGATAACGCCATCCTACCGGATTGGCAGATAACGCTATCCGAGGCTGCTGTCGGTAAGGTAGAACACTCAATTGAGCGGGATCGAGCAGTGGGTAAATCGATTGACAACGCCATCTACCGGATTGGCAGATAACGCTATCTGAGGCTGCTGTCTATGATCATCGTACGAACGTTCAATCGGTAAAACAGAACCTCAAACCCACCTTAATATCCTTACGATCAATCTTCGAGACGCCTAAACGAGCAGTGGGTAAATCGATAGACTCTAGCAGACAACGCCATCTACCGGCACTGTCGGTAAAAGAGAGCTCAGCCGTCGGTACAAGAGGGATCAGACACAAACCCACCGTTGGCCAAAGAGAAATCTACCTTACCGACCGGCTCAAGGCAGGTCACCGTGGTAAGTGGGCCAGAACCGGCCTTACTATACTACTAACCGATGACCGAGCAACCCAATGAATCAATAAAGTGACGCTGAATTGATTGACAGATAAAGATATAACAGAAATAAATAATAACAGAGTAGATTTAAAAAAAGAAATAATAAAGTAGATTCCAAATAAATAATAATGAAGCAGATTAAAATAATATTGAATGTATGGTTAATTCAGCGGCTTGTTCCAACTCAAGTCCTAGCGGGACAAGATCTTTTCAATAAATAATTAGATTAAGATCTAAACAAATAGACAATAAATGGATAGATAAATTCTATTTAAATAATTAAACTACGAAACGATGACAAGTTTCAACGAATAGTTAATTCGCAAGGATGTTTGATTATAATTTCCCAAACCCCGTCTCGATCGAGACCTGATTCTGATCGAACGGATAAGTTCAACCGACTGAGAGTCGAATGATTTCAATAACCGTGATCGAAGCAAGATTCAAATCACGATAATCAGTTTAATTTAACTCTCGTGTCAATATTAATTCATTAATTAATTCAGATGTTCACTATCGTGATCGAAGCAAGGTTCAAACCACGATAAACAATTAAATTCAGTTTCGCTATTATTAATTGATCAAATAATTTCCCTTGATCAACCAAATAAACAATTGTCCTGCCGTGACCGAAGCAAGATTCAAATCACGACATAAACTCAATTGTCTTTATGTTCAATTTTGACGATTCTAGTATTCGTCATTTTTGACAAAACTCATTATCAGCAATGAAGATTTCAATTTACTCTGCCATGACCGAAGCAAGATTCGAGTCACCACAGAATCCTCTAATTTCGGTTATATTCATTACAAATATTCGTCACCTTTGACGAAACTCATCGACAACGACGAAGCAAGATTCGGTCGTTTCGATAACAATTTGATTTCTCTTAACCGTGACCAAGGCAAGATTTGAATCACGGCACTTCCTCCAATTTGAATCAATCCATAACAAAACAACTGACTCATCGATCGTACCCAATACGTCGACAACAACGAAGCAAGATTCAATCGCGTCGATGTACGAATTATAAATTGTCAGTAATTTCACAACATTTTCGGTTGAGCGATCGAAGCAAGATTCAGATTCCTCAACCTATATCGTCTCACGATATTACATTCCATATTATATTTCGAAAATTATCGAAATAGCAGACAGCCCAACCGACGACAATATTCGCAACATCGGTAGTACATCAGAAATATAGTCGTAGAACTTTTCACAACGATAAAGTATTGGCATTAAAATAAAGCGTGAAATATTATAGCGTTCTACAAGCAGTGTTAAATATTACAGCGTTCTATAAGCAAGCGATACAGCGAGAGCGAAGTACCAGGTATGTTAACCTGATCCCGTTGCACTGGGTCACTGTAGACCCGAGCGATTTTTCTTCTGTCACATATCTCGGAAACCAAGTAGGGGAAAAATACCTATCCCCATTCTAAAAAATCTTTAGGACGCTAGGACCCTCTGCGCTGAGCCACGTTCCGCCATTGTGTTCCTGGCCGTCGTAGTCAACAGTTAGATTCTGCTTCGGGTCTGGAGCGACCCAGTGCAACGTAATCGTTGGTGCAAAGCCGTTTGGAGCGTCAAGGTAAGCTATTGAAATTTTTCGAAATTCATGCTTATTTCTGGAAGAATATACACTTTTCTAGAGTATTTCATCGATTTTTCATATTTAATAGCACGTCGCAACGTTCAGCTCCGGAAGTTTCGAGGATTCTTCGGCCACATGTGAAAAAAATAAATTATTTGGATGTCGAGAGCGAAGACGAAATAGATTTCGTCGATAAACAATCAGAAGGATCGTCTGAATTCTCTTCCTCCGACGACTATAACAGTGAGAATGAACGCGAAGAAGAAATAGACAAAGATAAGTCGGCGGTTAGCGATGAGCATCGATATTCGGTGTGTCAAGACTGTTTATGGTGAAAAAGTACCGTAATTTGATATGTAAGCTAGTTATTTAGCATTCTCACCGTTTCGTATGATATTTTATGATAATAAAACACGTTTACTTCGAAAAATATTGAGTTGATTCTTTATACTCCAAATTTCCCCTTTCGAAAAAGTCGCAACTTGGCACCACAAACTTAAGCATTGCTTTCACTTCTATCAAGTCTGTGATTTTTTCCGTGGAAAACCGTTTCTTCAACTTAACAATGCAATTGGAAATTTTTGAATATCTTAATTTGTTCAAAAGTTATGAATTTTTTAATGAATGTCTGCATTTTCGAGAGTCGGGTGTGTTTAACAATGAAAATGAAATATTTGAACAATTTTTTTTGCAATCTTCATGGTGTGCCCTTAAAGTAGAAGTGTTCAAGAGTATATAGGAATTTTATCAGATTTTTTTATTGAAAATTACAAGTTTTAATAGGCCTCGGGTCTCCAGCGACCCAGTGCAACGGAATCGGGTGCCGAAAATATGTACAACCGGATCGGGTTAATACTCTGTTTGTTTACGTTCGGGCTCGCACTGGCCCTTTGTTCACGCTCCCGGTCGCCGAGCGATTCGCACGAATAGACAAATCTATAAGTTCGCAATTCTCAATACGAAATGATATTCGTTTCTTCGAATAATCTTTTCTAACGTTCCAACGACTTCAACGCTTGAAGCTTTAATAACAATTTCAACAATTCTTTTCCCAAAATTTTAAATAAATAGTTTTACTATAATCTTCACGAAAATTTCAATAATTGATTTGACTAATTCTCAATGATTAATTTTACAAGATTTCAATGAAATCCAATAACTTCAGTTAACAATTTATTTACTCAATTAATTTAGACAATTAATTTTGACAAATTTTCTTTCAAAAGTTCAATAAATTTTATACAAAATTTTCCCAACTTGCCCCACGTTGGGCGCAAATTAAGACAGAACGTTTTCTTTCTCTCGCGGTTTTCGACAAATCGACAAAATTCACGCGAGACGCGTTCCACACCTGACGCGGCCCGGGTCGGTGGCTGCCAGGGCTCAAAGGTTTTATTCAGATATTTCTAAATTTATTGGGCGCCAGCTAGTTTATAATTACTAGCAATATTTTACTAATTCGGTTTATTTAATTTAGGAGCAAAATACAAATGCCTCGAGGGGTGAAGGGGTCGATTGGATGACCCTTAAGCAAACATAGCGAGCAGAAATGTATGACAAAGAAGCAAGCACTCGGGATTACAAAAAAAGTCGGGTACTTACAGTAGTCGAAGTCGATTTAGTTTCTTATAAATTCCTCAGGCTCCTCATACAGCTCTTCCCTTGGTATAATCTGACAAAGTTCATCGTATGGACAAAATTCCTCGAAATCTATCCTTCGTTCGACGGTATGGATTGCCAATGAATATTTTATCGTCAATTCCAGCGAGATGGGGCTGACGATAATTTAGCGAGTTGACGAGACAATTCGATCTAGAATCTCGGTACTCCCCTTTGGGATTCGGATCGACAAAACTATTGCTTGTTACGCAACGGAAAATGAATATAATAAATATGACAACCCTCTATCGGTGTCGGCCGCTCAGTGACGATCTCCGCGGGCCACGGGCCCGTCGCGACATCTCGCTAGGGGGGTGGTCAAATTTTCCGGCACGCTCGCCCGGAGGGCTCCACTATCGCCTCGGTCAGTGCGACGAATTGACGAGCGGTACATTCGAAATCGTATTCAAGGATTCGTCCTGTCACAACATCAATTGAAATTTCGTCTAGGCAAATGTTCCTTTATACGAACGGAGATCACGTATTTAGGATATTTGATAAGCGAGAACGGTATCCGACCAAGTAAAGAAAACGTAGAATCTTCAATAAATTACCCGATTCCACGAAATACGAAAGAAGTACATCGTTTTGTATCTTTAGCAAGTTACTTTAGACGGCTTATACCGAATTTTTCGGTGGTAGCGAAGCCATTATATGATCTGATTAAAAAAGATGTTCCATTCAAATTCGAAACACGAGAGATCGAAGTTTTTGAAAAGTTGAAAGGAGCTTTGTCGTGCGAACCGATATTAGCGATCTATTCCCCGAACCTCGAAACCGAACTGCATTGTGATACAAGCGCGAGCGGTTATAGAGCGATATTATTACAAAGACAGAGTGAAAAAATATTTAGACCGGTGTTTTATTTCAGCAAACGAACGACGCCGACCGAGACAAGGTATCATAGTTTTGAGCTAGAATGTCTCGCGGTGGTATATGCGATTGAACGTTTTCACATTTATCTCGCCGGCATAAAATTTAAGATCGTGACGGATTGCGATAGTTTTCGACTAACGTTGGGCAAGAAAACAATTAACCCTCGAATTTCTCGCTGGGCATTGTATTTAGAGACTTAAGATTACGAGATTGTCCATAGACCCGGTTCGCGAATGGGACACGTCGATGCTCTGTCACGGTGTCAGAATATTCTCACTTTAGAAGCAAACTCATTTGAGCAAACGCTGTTGATTCAACAGGATCGAGACGAAGCTATCCGAAGGATCCGTGATAGGCTCGAGATTGCCGAAAATAAATTTTTCAGAATTCGAGACGGAGTCGTTTACGGAAAAGATAAAAATACGAAACTGCTATTTTTAACTCCCGGCTGAAAACGGGAGTTATGTGTTTCGTCGTGAGCAACGTGAATTGGCGTTTTGTTGGAAATGCTTTACCGGCCAAATGGCTGATTTTCCTCTTACAAATTGATGTACATCGGTGTCTGAAGTCACAGAGAGGGTTTAGCTTCCATAATATTTATGATCAGATCTCAACTCGCGGAGATATTTAATGTAGAAATTTGAACGTTTTCGAACGTTTTTCTCAAATCGCAATTTTGATGGGTTCGACTGCATGAATCGCAGACTTCACGGCATCATCTGCTGTGACAGCGCGTGTGTAAGTGTAGTGGAACGTATCCGTGTGCTTTGCATGAAGGCTCTGGACAATATCGCTGAGTGCGAGAGAGACAGCGTGATTGGTCGATCGTTTCAACCTCGAAACAGAACTTTCAACGGAAATTTTTTTTTTTCTCGAGTGATTCAGAGTGAAAATTTTTTATTAATTGATTTCATGTATAAACGATATTTTTTTAAAGAGTGCATTTTCCATTTAACGTTCAATAATTAGTTAGTTAGCAGGATTGATCTACTGACGATTTTATCAAGCACGTCGAATTAATAATTCTGGATACTTGTATTCGGGCGTGAAATTGAGATGTATGTGAATGTGGAGGTTAGGTCGGATGACGTGGTTATGCCCGGTGATATTGTTTCATTTATGGCCATCAACTGATTTCACGTACTAACGATATTGTTTAATTAGTTCATTCTTTTTTATTCAACGTATGATAATGATATCAGGATTGTGAAAAACGTGAATATTGATGTTCAGCTGGACGATGTCGTTATGCCCAGTGATATTGTTTACCTCGGTGGCAATTCGGAAGAAAAAAATTGTTGTCAGATTCAATTTTTTACTTTATCCACCAACCGACGAAACTTTAGACAAAGCGATTTGTCAGAATGCACAATATGTATATTTGTTTTCATTGTTTTTCCTATATGAGTCAGGTCCTTTTTGAAGCAGCATTCATTCAATGTTCACCTGCTTAAGACATATTCAAAACCTATAATGACTGGGAAGGACGAGCGGAATGCGCCGACATCTGGTCAAGGCTACGTCGAGCCGCGCTCGAAAACTGTACAATGCGCAGACATTTGGTCTAGGCTACATAGAGCCGCGCTTAAAATCTCCATAATGCACTGAGATTTGGTCAAGGCTGTATTAAGCCGCCCTCAAGACTCCACGATGGGCTGACAATTTGTCATTGCTACATGGAGCCGCGCTGAACAATCACATGATGCGCTGACATTTCGCTGAGACTGTACTCAACTACGCCCAAGGACAACCAGCATGTGCCGCAGCTAGTCGATACTTTCGAAGTCTTATCACATCAAATTTCCATACAGTGGTCACGTTTTACGATATTGAATCGATAAACAATAGTACATTATGACACTAGTAGGAAAAATTGTTTTGTGACGTGGACGTCTTGTTTGAGCTAAATGATTCCAATCATTGGCGGACGTGGAGAAAATTATATCGAATTATCTTTAACAAGTATGAAATAAAATAAATTTAAAAAATTTTAAAAAACTCCCGACTGGAGTAAAAATCGAACACAAAAAAAATTAGAACGAAAAAAAAGTAATCTGATAGAAAGCATGAATAAAATTCATGAATCTAAAAAGAATACAACAAATTAATGAATTTAGAATGGAAAAAACGAATTAGTGAAATTAAAAGAACGAAATAAATAAATAAATTCAAAAAGGATAAAATAATTCAAGAAGTCATCTTAGTTTATTCATAGTTTTAATTATGATCGTTCGTTTGTATGAGTTCAATTTTTTGAATCGTTGTTATTTTCTCACTGCCCTCAATTCAGTCGGGAGACGTCATCCATCAACCATAAATATGATATAGGATATAGATGTTTGACAGTGCAAAGTAGACGCCATTAGATAATTGAACATGAAGACGATCTGGATTTAGATGTTCGACGATACGAAAGAAAACGTCTCCCGACTGAATTGAGGGCAGTGAGAAAATAACCACGATTCAAAAAATTGAACTCATACAAACGAACGATCATAATTAAAACTATGAATAAACTAAGATGACTTCTTGAATTATTTTATCCTTTTTGAATTTATTTATTTATTTCGTTCTTTTAATTTCACTAATTTGTTTTTTCCATTCTGAATTCATTAATTTGTTGTATTCTTTTTAGATTCATGAATTTTATTCATGCTTTCTATCAGATTACTTTTTTTTCGTTCTAATTTTTTTTGTGTTCGATTTTTACTCCAGTCGGGAGTTTTTTAAAATTTTTTAAATTTATTTTATGTATCTTCGTCTATGGAAAATAACGTGATCTGTACGTGTCACGACGACATTGGACACGTAGGTGTCGACAAAGTAGTTAAAAATATTACTCAAGTTTACTGGTTTCCGCGACTTAAGGAGAAGGTGAAGTTATATATTTCCAATTGCCTGCGTTGCACCGAATTTTGCCCCGTGAGCGGAAAAACGGAAGGTCGATTGCACAGCATTCCGAAAGAAAAACTACCGTTTCAGACGATCCACGTGGATCATTGCGGTCCTCTAGAAAAAACTGTCCGTGGTTATCGGTATATTTTGTCGATTGTAGATGCTTTCACGAAATTTATAAAATTGTATCCGTGTAAGTCGACGACTACGGAGGAAACAATAAAGTAACTGCGGAGTTATTCTTACACGTATAGTAAGCCAAGGCGAGTTATTAGCGATCGCGGGACTGCGTTTACGTCAGAAGCGTTCGGAAAATTGGTAAATAGCGAGTCAATCAAGCACGTACGGGTGGCTGTGAGTACGCCACGGGCAAATGGTCAAGTCGAACGATTCAACCGAGTAATTATTCCAATTATCTCGAAAATTTGCGAGGATCCGAGCCAATGGAATGAAGTATTGAATAAAGTCGAATTTGCGATTAATAATACTATTTGCCGATCGACTGGGACGACGCCCAGTAAATTATTGTTTGGGGTTGATCAAATCGACGAGATAAACGATACTCTTCGATTGATTCTTAATTCATATTCGAATGATGAGCGTGATATCGTTTCCATAAGGGAAGTCGCTTCCGAGAACATGAATAGAAGCCAGGAAGCGAATGAACGTAGTTACAATCGAAAACATAAGCAAGCAACACGATATAGCGTAGGAGACTATGTCATGATTCGAAACGTTGATACTTCTATTGGTTGTAATAAGAAATTAATTCCAAAATTTAAGGGGCCATATGTCATAAGTTAGGTACTAGATTTCGATCGCTATATAGTAACCGACATTGAAGGATTCCAGCTAACGCAACTACCGTACTCTAATGTAATAGCTGTTGACCAATTGAAAATATACATCCAAGAATAATGTATGCGAAAAATGACCGTGTAAGCGTTTCTTGTTGTTGAACATTTGTTACAATAATAATTATGTATGCGTATTATGTTCTTTATGTTCGAGAGGTACATATGTCAGGATTGGCCGACTGTAGGGAGCAAATTGCAATGGATCGACTCGGATCAAACTGACGAGCGGTCAGTTTGGTTACCGAGCGACGGAAAAATATTAAAGAGACAACGGCCGAGCTGTGAAAAAACAGTCGGTCAGAGGATCTGACCGAATCGGATCCGAATAAGGACCAGCCTAATATATATATATATGGGGCATTCCAAACCAAACCGTGGGGTCATTTCCCTCGGGTCCGCCGATTGTTGCATAATTTTATTTTTGAATTTGTTCCGACTCAAAATAGACCCTAATTTTTTTTCAGAATTTTTGCACCACTCTTTAAGGTGATGGGCGCTGATTGTTGCATAAACTTGCATATAGTTATTTGCATAGAAAGAAATTATATAATTTGCATACGATTTTTTTTAAACTTTGTTCTGACTACAAACAGACCATAATTTTTTTTCACAATTTTCCCATCACTCCTTAAGGTGATGCGCGCGCATCGAAGTTGCAAAGATAAGAGTAAGCCGACAAAAGGGCCATTTTTAAAAATTTGATTTTTTTTCTACAAATGCTATGTTATAAAATAATAATTTTTTTTCTAATTTGGGAGTGGGACGCAGCTTGCTTGTATTTTAAAAAAAACTTTTTTTTTTTTCAAATTTTTAAAATCGTAAAAATTTCTAATTATAAGAATCATTACACATGTGAAAAAAAAAATCAAAAATATAACGTGTCTTGAAAAATGTTGATATTTTGCATATTTTGTATCTCGATTTTTCACTTTGCTGTGCTCAGAGACGGTCACGTGCTCTCCCCTCACGAAATATGAAAAATATCAACATTTTTCAAAATATGTTTCATTTTTGTTTTTTTTTCACACGTGTAACGATTTTTATCATTAAAATTATTCACGATTTTAAAGATTAGAAAAACAAAGAAAGTGTTTTTTCAAATACAAGCAAGCTGCGTCCCACTCCCAAATTGAAAAAAAAACTATTCTTTTATAACATAGCATTTGTAGAAAAAAAATCAAATTTTTAAAAATGGCCGTTTTGTCGGTTTACTCTTATTTTTGCAACTTCGATGCGCGCGCATCACCTTGAGGAGTGATGAGAAAATTGTGAACAAAAATTAGGGTCCGTTTGTAGTCGGAACAAAGTTAAAAAAAAAATCGTATGCAAATTATATAATTCCTTTCTATGCAAATAACTATATGCAAGTTTATGCAACAATCAGCGCCCATCACCTTAAATAGTGGTGCAAAAATTCTGAAAAAAAATTAGGGTCTATTATGAGTCGGAACGAAGTCAAAAATAAAATTATGCAACAATCGGCGGACCCGAGGGAAATGACCCCACGGTTTGGTTTGGAATGCCCCATGTATATATATACAGGGTGTCCAATTTTAATCTCACATTTAATTTATCTCGAAAAATACTACTCCGATCGAAAATTGAGTATTACAAAACTTGAAGGGCCTGAAAGGGGACGTACAAAAAAATTTTTTTTTTCAGTCGAAAATCCAAAATGGCAGTTTAAAGGTGGCTACCATGTTTTTTTTAAATGGAACCATACTTATTTCTTCACTTAAAAAATTTTGTCATGTCAAAACTGACAACTTTTGTAAGAAACTTTTTTCGATAAATCTCATAATTTCCAGGTTAGAACACAATTTTTCAATTGACTATTTTAGCGTTTATCCAGGATGTACCACGAGGAGGAAAAGTCATTAACATCCCATGTGTAAGTGTAAGTGTAAGTGTAAGTGTAAGTGTAAGTGTAAGTGTAAGTGTAAGTGTAAGTGTAAGTGTAAGTGTAAGTGTAAGTGTAAGTGTAAGTGTAAGTGTAAGTGTAAGTGTAAGTGTAAGTGTAAGTGTAAGTGTAAGTGTGAGTGTAATTGTAAGTGTAAGTGTAAGTGTAAGTGTAAGTGTAAGTGTAAGTGTAAG
>CAXAQZ010000199.1:48627-71780 GCA_963971145.1 Sussaba pulchella
TACACTTACACTTACACTTACACTTACACTTACGCTTACACTTACACTTACACTAACGCTTACACTTACACTTACACTTGCACTTACTTTTACACTTACACTTACACTTACACTTACACTTAAACTTACACTTACACTTACACTTACACTTACACTTACACTTACACTTACACTTACACTTACACTTACACTTACACTTACACTTACACTTACACTTACACTTACACTTACACTTACACTTACACTTACACTTACACTTACACTTACACTTACACTTACACTTACACTTACACTTACACTTACACTTACACTTACACTTACACTTACACTTACATTACACTTACACTTACACTTACATTACACTTACACTTACACTTACACTTACACTTACACTTACACTTACACTTACACTTACACTTACACTTACACTTACACTTACACTTACACTTACACTTACACTTACACTTACACTTACACTTACACTTACACTTACACTTACACTTACACTTACACTTACACTTACACTTACACTTACACTTACACTTACGATTACACTTACACTTACACTTACACTTACACTTACACTTACACTTACACTTACACTTACACTTACACTTACACTTACACTTACACTTACACTTACACTTACACTTACACTTACACTTACACTTACACTTACACTTACACTTACACTTACACTTACACTTACACTTACACTTACACTTACACTTACACTTCCACTTACACTTACACTTACACTTACACTTACACTTACACTTACACTTACACTTACACTTACACTTACACTTACACTTACACTTACACTTACACTTACACTTACACTTACACTTACACTTACACTTGCACTTACACTTACACTTACACTTACACTTACACTTACACTTACACTTACACTTACACTTACACTTACACTTACACTTACACTTACACTTACACTTACACTTACACTTACACTTACACTTACACTTACACTTACACTTACACTTACACTTACACTTACACTTACACTTACACTTACACTTACACTTACACTTACACTTACACTTACACTTACACTTACACTTACACTGACACTTACACTTACACTTACACCTACACTAACACTTACACTTACACTTACACTTACACTTACACTTACACTTACACTTACACTTACACTTACACTTACACTTACACTTACACTTACACTTACACTTACACTTACACTTACACTTACACTTACACTTACACTTACACTTACACTTACACTTATACTTACACTTACACTTACACTTACACTTACACTTACACTTACACTTACACTTACACTTACACTTACACTTACACTTACACTTACACTTACACTTACACTTACACTTACACTTACACTTACACTTACACTTACACTTACACTTACACTTACACTTACACTTACAGTTACACTTACACTTACACTTACACTTCCACTTCCACTTAAACTTACACTTACACTTACACTTACACTTACACTTACACTTGCACTTACACTTACACTTACACTTACACTTACACTTACACTTACACTTACGCTTACACTTACACTTACATTTACACTTACACTTACACTTACACTTACACTTACACTCACACTTACACTTACACTTACACTTACACTTACACTTACACTTACACTTACACTTACACTTACACTTACACTTACACTTACACTTACACTTACACTTACACTTACACTTACACTTACACTTACACTTACACTTACACTTACACTTACACTTAAACTTACACTTACACTTACACTTACACTTACACTTACACTTACACTTACACTTACACTTACACTTACACTTACACTTACACTTACACTTACACTTACACTTACACTTACACTTACACTTACACTTACACTTACACTTACACTTACACTTACACTTACACTTACACTTACACTTACACTTACACTTACACTTACACTTACACTTACACTTACACTTACACTTACACTTACACTTACACTTACACTTACACTTACACTTACACTTACACTTACACTTACACTTACACTTACACTTACACTTACACTTACACTTACACTTACACTTACACTTACACTTACACTTACACTTACACTTACACTCACACTTACACTTACACTAACACTAACACTTACACTTACATCTACACTTACACTTACACTTACACTTACACTTACACTTACACTTACACTTACACTTACACTTACACTTACACTTACACTTACACTTACACTTACACTGACACTTACACTTACACTCACACTTACACTTACACTTACACTTACACTTACACTTACACTCACACTTACACTTACACTTACACTTTCACTTACACTTACACCTACACTAACACTTACACTTACACTTACACTTACACTTACACTCACACTTACACTTACACTTACACTTACACTTACACTTACACTTACACTTACACTTACACTTACACTTACACTTACACTTACACTTACACTTAAACTGACACTTACACTTACACTTACACTTACACTTACACTTACACTTACACTTACACTTACACTTACACTTATACTTACACTTACACTTACACTTACACCTACACTTACACTTACACTTACACTTACACTTACACTTACACTTACACTTACACTTACACTTACACTTACACTAACACTTACACTTACACTTACACTTACACTTACACTTACACTTACACTTACACTTACACTAACACTTACACTTACACTCACACTTACACTTACACTTACACTTACACTTACACTTACACTTACACTTACACTTACACTTACACTTACACTTACACTTACACTTACACTTACACTTACACTTACACTTACACTTACACTTACACTTACACTTACACTTACACTTACACTTACACTTACACTTACACTTACACTTACACTTACACTTACACTTACACTTACACTTACACTTACACTTACACTTACACTCACACTTACACTTACGCTTACGCTTACACTTACGCTTGCACTTACACTTACACTTACACTCACACTTACACTTACACTCACACTTACACTTACACTTACACTTACAATTACACTTTTACTTACACTTACACTTACACTTACACTTACACTTACACTTACACTTACACTTACACTTACACTTACACTTACACTTACACTTACACTTACACTTACACTTACACTTACACTTACACTTACACTTACACTTACACTTACACTTACACTTACACTTACACTTACACTTACACTTACACTTACACTTACACTTACACTTACACTTACACTTACACTTACACTTACACTTACACTTACACTTACACTTACACTTACACTTACACTTACACTTACACTTACACTTACACTTACACTTACACTTACACTTACACTTACACTTACACTTACACTTACACTTACACTTACACTTACACTTACACTTACACTTACACTTACACTTACACTTACACTTACACTTACACTTACACTTACACTTACACTTACACTTACACTTACACTTACACTTACACTTACACTTACACTTACACTTACACTTACACTTACACTTACACTTACACTTACACTTACACTTACACTTACACTTACACTTACACTTACACTTACACTTACACTTACACTTACACTTACACTTACACTTACACTTACACTTACATTTACACTTACACTTACACCTACACTTACACTCAAACTTACACTTACACTTACACTTACACTTACACTTATACTTACACTTACACTTACACTTACACTTACACTTACACTTACACTTACACTTACACTTACACTTACACTTACACTTACACTAACACTTACACTTACACTTACACTTGCACTTACACTTACACTCACACTTACACTTACACTTACACTTACACTTACACTTACACTTACACTTACACTTACACTTACACTTACACTTCTACTTACACTTACACTTACACTTACACTTACACTTACACTTACACTTACACTTACACTTACACTTACACTTACACTTACACTTACACTTACACTTACACTCACACTTACACTTACACTTACACTTACACTTACACTTACACTTACACTTACACTTACACTTACACTTACACTTACACTTACACTTACACTTACACTTACACTTACACTTACACTTACACTTACACTTACACTTACACTTACACTTACACTTACACTTACACTTACACTTACACTTACACTTACACTTACACTTACACTTACACTTACACTTACACTTACACTTACACTTACACTTACACTTACGCTTACGCTTACACTTACACTTACACTTACACTTATACTTACACTTACACTTACACTTACACTTACACTTACACTTACACTTACACTTACACTTACACTTACACTTACACTTACACTTACACTTACACTTACACTTACACTTACACTTACACTTACACTTACACTTACACTTACACTTACACTGACACTTACACTTACACTTACACTTACACTTACACTTACACTTACACTTACACTTACACTTACACTTACACTTACACTTACACTTACACTTACACTTACACTTACACTTACACTTACACTTACACTTACACTTACACTTACACTTACACTTACACTTACACTTACACTTACACTTACACTTACACTTACACTTACACTTACACTTACACTTACACTTACACTTACACTTACACTTACACGTACACTTACACTTACACTTACACTTACACTTACACTTACACTTACACTTACACTTACACTTACACTTACACTTACACTTACACTTACACTTACACTTACACTTACACTTACACTTACACTTACACTTACACTTACACTTACACTTACACTTACACTTACACTTACACTCACACTTACACTTACACTTACACTTACACTTACACTTACACTTACACTTACACTTACACTTACACTTACACTTACACTTACACTTACACTTACACTTACACTTACACTTACACTTACACTTACACTTACACTTACACTTACACTTACACTTACACTTACACTTACACTTACACTTACACTTACACTTACACTTACACTTACACTTACACTTACACTTACACTTACACTTACACTTACACTTACACTTACACTTACACTTACACTTACACTTACACTTACACTTACACTTACACTTACACTTACACTTACACTTACACTTACACTTACACTTACACTTACACTCCACTTACACTTACACTTACACTTACACTTACACTTACACTTACACTTACACTTACACTTACACTTACACTTACACTTACACTTACACTTACACTTACACTTACACTTACACTTACACTTACACTTACACTTACACTTACACTTACACTTACACTTACACTTACACTTACACTTACACATACACTTACACTTACGATTACACTTACACTTACACTTACACTTACACTTACACTTACACTTACACTTACACTTACACTTACACTTACACTTACACTTACACTTACACTTACACTTACACTTACACTTACACTTACACTTACACTTACACTTACACTTACACTTACACTTACACTTACACTTACACTTACACTTACACTTACACTTACACTTACACTTACACTTACACTTACACTTACACTTACACTTACACTTACACTTACACTTACACTTACACTTACACTTACACTTACACTTACACTTACACTTACACTTACACTTACACTTACACTTACACTTACACTTACACTTACACTTACACTTACACTTACACTTACACTTACACTTAAACTTACACTTACACTTACACTTACACTTACACTTACACTTACACTTACACTTACACTTACACTTACACTTACACTTACACTTACACTTACACTTACACTTACACTTACACTTACACTTACACTTACACTTACACTTACACTTACACTTACACTTACACTTACACTTACACTTACACTTACACTTACACTTACACTTACACTTACACTTACACTTACACTTACACTTACACTTACACTTACACTTACACTTACACTTACACTTACACTTACACTTACACTTACACTTACACTTACACTTACACTTACACTTACACTTACACTTACACTTACACTTACACTTACACTTACACTTACACTTACACTTACACTTACACTTACACTTACACTTACACTTACACTTACACTTACACTTACACTTACACTTACACTTACACTTACACTTACACTTACACTTACACTTACACTTACACTTACACTTACACTTACACTTACACTTACACTTACACTTACACTTACACTTACACTTACACTTACACTTACACTTACACTTACACTTACACTTACACTTACACTTACACTTACACTTACACTTACACTTACACTTACACTTACACTTACACTTACACTTACACTTACACTTACACTTACACTTACACTTACACTTACACTTACACTTACACTTACACTCACACTTACACTTACACTTACACTTACACTTACACTTACACTTTGACTTACACTTACACTTACACTTACACGTGGGATGTTAATGACTTTACCTCCTCGTGGTACATCCTGGATAACGCTAAAATAGTCAATTGAAAAATTGTGTTCCAACCTAGAAATTATGAATTTTATCGAAAAAAGTTTGTTACGAAAGTTGTCAGTTTTGACATGACAAAATTTTTGATGCAAAGAAATAAGTATGGTTCCGTTTTATAAAAACATGTTAGCCACCCTAAAATCGCCATTTTGGATTTTCGACCGAAAAAAAAAAATTTTTTGTGCGTCCCCTTTTAGGCCCTTCAAGTTTTGAAATACTTAATTTTCGATCGGAGTAGTATTTTTCGAGATAAATTAAATGTAAGATTGAAATTGGACACCCTGTATATATAATACCGCACGATAAATATCCGAATTGGTCCCGTTGTTTATTGCACAGTTAAATATGAACAAATACCATTGCAGCAAAGGTCCACACGCTCTCTCGAAGCCAGGGCCGAAGGAAGAGGTGGTCACGGTGGTTAGGCACCAACAGAATAACGTTGTCAAACTCAAGTAGGGTTTCAGAATGTACCCATACTCTACCCAACCGGAGGAAACACGTATCGCCGGCCCTGCTCGGCGAAGACAGTGCGGGATAGCCGTGAAGTCGACCGAATCATCATTATTTAAAAACCTTCGAAAACGGCCACTTTTTTAATATTTATTATCTTTGTGAGTTTATATCCGATTATTGATATTATAATCAAAGAACAATCTTCGTGACTCACAGTGGGTGAGTTTTGAAATATGTTTAAAGCCAACGCCTCGAAAAGAAGGTACCGTTGCCGTGGTCGTGAAATCTTCCCGACGGATGGTCCGCAACATAAAATCGAATAGTTTCATGTTCGATATGTCTTCAGGAACCAACCTGACTAGAATATTTTATATACGTGGGAAATTAACAAAATGGCGGCTAAAATACGAAAGAAAAATGCGTTTTTTTGGGTGTTTTTTTTGCAATAAAAAAATAGTTCCAATCAAAATTTCAAGTTGATTGTAGTTAAGTTGGTTAGTACAAACATATAGAATATATATTTCAAATTTCATAAAGATCGGTTTAGTACTTTTGGAGTAATCACGACCACGGTACTTGAAAATGTCGTTTCGAGAAAAACGCGTTTAAAGTTTTGGTGAGTGATAAATCGTAGAAAAAATTATCTTACCCTCCATCAGCGATACCTGGGCCATGTAATATGCCTTCGACGAACATTCTTGGACATATTTACTTTCGAAAGATGTAAAAAAAAAAAAATTTTTTTTTCAAAGTTTCAAAGTAGAATCCTGCCTTAACTATAATTTTGGTCATGATTAAAGCCGTGAATCAGATTTTGTATCGTTTTGAAATTCCCAAAAAATATGTTTTGTTTAATGGGTAACTTGTTGAATGGTTTTAATGATATTTTTGAGTGATATCGTTCACGACTCGTCAAAATTAAATAATCATTAGTTGTAGCGAATTGACCGAAATTAATACAAACATATTTGGCTAAAAACCAACAAAGATAGGATAAAATAAAGTATAAACATAATGTTGTATAAGTCGCTTTACGTGTACGCGAAAATATCAAAAACTCCACACTGTTCATAACAAAACTGAACTGAACTGTTCATGATTGATATACCAAGACAAGCTGCAAGTTGGAACTTGCAATTTGCTTCCTCGAAATCGTAGGTAGTGAACGAAGATTCCTCTATAAGAAAGCCAAAGATTAAATAGAAAACTACCACTCATATAAGTATCTCCGTTTAATCTATCAAATTCAAAACAAAAAAAAATGATTCATCATAGAGGAATCTTCGTTCACTATCTACGATTTCGAGGAAGCAAATTGCAAGTTCCAACTTGCAGCTTGTGTTCTGATAGTTGAGGGTGGTTATTAGTAGTGTAAACCTAGATTGACGAACTGCCTTTTTCAGTTTTTGACTGGGGATGGTTTTAAAACAATTTGTAGGAAACAGATACCTTTACTCATTTAATTCAATCAATAGAGTAAACTTTCTACAGCACAGTCGTTTATTTATAATAGAACTATCGAAAAATATTTTATCTTGTGAAACTTACAAATCTGAGTATTTCGAAATAAAAAGGCGACCTTTGAAATTTCGACGGCCAGTGGCTGACACTAAATGGATAAAGAGAAGAAGCATTCGATCTAGCTGGCCGCCAGTTGCGTTTGGAATGTTGATATCACAAGCGGAAAGCAATGGATCCATATAAACGATAGAATAAGCGGAATGATGTGTGTCTTGCGGACGGTATAGAAACAAGAGAGCAGTGAGGACGAAGTCTAGCGAGAGTCCGTGTGAGATATAAGTTTGACTAAATCAGACGGTATCGGGGATCCACATTAGATAACTAAGTCTGATTCGCATTGACGCGAATCGTGCCTCCGAGACAGAAAATATGATTGCTTTGACGGCTTGCGCGTGTTGTCTGGGTAGCACGTATTTCGATACGAGGGTAGAACTAATGTGACCCTCGGGGATCCACGTGGCGATCATCCGACGCGCTGTATTTTCCTCTTCCCCGATGCAACTCTTGTCATTCTTTCACTTACTTTGTACCCTCACATCATACACCATTTGCTTTGTACGGGAGACACCCGTTCATCGTACCTTACGAAACCTACCGCCTTATTTTGCAACAAAATATAAAGAGAATCTTAATAGTTGCATTGCTATCTTATTATTCCAAGCGAATCAGGCCCGACCTGACTCATTGGAATCATGAAATCATTTAATATTTGACGGAGAAAAAACATGTCCTACTTTGTTTCTAGTTCCATTTACAGAAGAGCTACTTACTTATTTTGCATCCGTTGTAAATTCTTTTTTCGGAGGATAAGATGAGTTGTTATTCGTAACAGAATTTAGTAAGATTATCGGAAAGAAGATCACCTTTCAGTTGTCACTGTGCGGAGTTGGTTAGGTGAAGCAATCGTCAACAGTGAAGGAATTACATTACAAACATAATATCGAATTCGTTCGGTTATTGACCTCAGTCGCGATGGTGCGCTCGAATCTCTCGAACCGGCGTACCGTGGTTAATCCGAATCAATATAAACTCCAAGTATTGCGCGAAGCATCGATAAGCACGATGAGTACTGCTGCCGCAAGAAAGAGAGGCAATGGTAGAAAAAGCTATCGAGCAGACGGTGGAGAGAAATAGTGGCGATGGGAAGGGAGTTTGGTGGACGCGGACGAGAAGAGCCCCGGACTGTTTTATTGTGTCACGTGCAAACGGAAAGCGAGCGGCCCCATATATCAGTCGCGTCAGAGGGGAGACGCCGATATCCCCCGATCAATCATTAATAAGGCCTGAAACCCCAAATACATAAGGTAGTGGCCCTGACGCCGTCACGTTCACCCTTATAACTCCGTTTCACGCCGACGCTACGGTACGACGCACTCGCAGGAAAGAAAAAAAATGTATCTCCGAACAACCAGACCACGGATTGATGAAATTTTATATTCTTCCACATGATTTATTATCTCCACTGGCGAGTCAATCTCCCTTTTTATTATAAGGATACAAACAGTTCAGCGTAAAAACTATCTTAACCAAAATTCACAAGCCGCGAAATAATTGAACGATATAACTAACACTGTCAAGCCTCTGTAATGTCAGTTTCATTGTCAGTGTCCATAAATAACCTAAATCGTTTCATTTGGGGATAAAAATTAGAATGGCAGAGGGCAGAGGATAGATCGACGTCGAAGCACAGGCCAAACAATTTTGGCGCAAATTTTCGTCAACTTGGCTTGGAGGCAAAAGTCAGAGCCACCCTGACGATTTTGGCAGAAGAGATACCGCGGGCCTTGCGATGCCGTCGGTTGCAAACTTTCCGGTTACGGTTATGCGCGTAGGCTGTGTATATAGGGTGTGCGAATTGACTTGATCGGATTGGTCGGAAACGAGGAGATATCATTGCGGTTGAAAAAGTCGTTCAGTTTGGCTGGCCAGGGTTTTCGAACGAATCTCGTGCATCGGCAGCTCGAAGCCTTCTCGGTATCGGAGTTTTGCGTGGATCAGCGGAAACTGAAGTCCCTAACCTTTCCTCAGGTTCCATTCGTCGGTCCGTGCCAGTATGAAAAACCGGGCCGGCTACCACACATTCAAATCAGCAGCCGGCAGGAAAATGACCATAAATCTAAAACACGCGATTTTGCCCATGTCGATAACGATATGATGATGTTCGTATCCCTATGCGCGAGTCATATTATGTTATTTCCTTTCGATGATTATAGAAAAATAATTTTATCCAAATATCATATTCAGTATAGTCCCATGTATCAAAACACAGTTAAGGGTGAAATGTTCATTATAAATTTCTGATGATTCGGTGAACACTCGTCGATGCATTAGCCTTAGCTTGCTATCTACTTATGGTTTCCGTCAGTCAGTTAGTCCGTCTGTCTGTCTGTATGTCACAGTGCTCCAATTCTCTCATCCATGTACTGATTAACATTAAATTTGGGATACAGATAAAGATCAATTACCTAAAAAAACAATAAAAATCGTTTTCTTAAAGATTTTTGACCACCCTCCTGTAAATTAAAAAGTTGACGCGAACATTTTTTTAAGGCACCTCATCGAGTAAGCTGTCTCTTAACAGGTCTCCTCAAACGCAATTTCGGATGTTTCGAGACCTTCTCCGTTCGTCCCTTTGGTCACGAGATATTAATTTTGAAAGCCGTCATCAGAGTGTCTCATGTCTAATTTGTGAACTACCAAATAAAAAAGGGTGCAAAGTAGAACCTTGCACATGGCTTCCTCATCATTTTACACACTTGCCAAAGATTCCTCTACGAGGAACTATGTGTTGATCAGAAACCTCTTTTGATAGTAGTGCTACTTCTTACCAAATTTTATTCCGGAATCTCGAAAATTGTGGAAGCTAGAAAGCTTTGAAGCTTTGCACAAATGTGTAAAATGTAATATGCAAGGTCCTACTTCCCAGGCTTATTTCTTGTCTACACAAAATTATCAACCCCTGGTTAATAACTTTAAAAGTTCTAAAACATTGTTATTCCACTGGACTCTATGTACGCCTCTCAATGAAAGTTATATTCTACAATAGCTAGAGAGTAATTTTATAATAAAAAAATATAAAATTAGTACTGTCTGTGAATAAAAAATTTTAATACATCACATCAAATAATAATAATTTTGTAATCCGAATTTTCATGAAACAAATAGATGTATCCTTAAAATCGCTTTTAATTTTTACTTAAGTTTAATTTTTTTTCCGTTTTTTTCGTCTTGATCGTCGTCATCATTGTTTCTTCTCTTGGTTTTACATTTATCACTGTTTTTTTCTATTTTCATTATTCTTTTCTTGAGTATTTTTTTCTATTCTCTTTCGAAAATTTCCGGCGCTTGAATTATTTTATCGTCCATTCCATCCATGAGTACTGGAAAAAAATATATAATTTTATTACATTAAAAGTTAATCAAAACTATTATTTATTTATCCTATTTTGGTACCTGTTGACTATTCGTTATATATAAATAGTGTAAAGCTGTGATTTTTCGCTACTTACGATAATCAAATTCACCCATTCCGTGTAATGTCTGTAATGCCTGTTCGTTCGTTGTTTGACAACCAAGACTTTGACAACCCGAGTAAAAATGAACGTACATAACCATATATAATTGTATATTATTGATCATATACAATTGTATAGAAAAATTGGCCCGATCGAATTTTATATATTTGTATATAAACGTATGCACTTGTATATGGGGCATTCCATGACAGATCGATCAACTTCTGTTTTTATAATTTTTTATTCGAAAGTGCTCATCGAAATAAACGAGCCCAATTTTTTCAGATTAAAAAAAAATATATTTTAGGAGATTTTTTTTTTGAAAAAAAAAAAGAAAAGAATGTCCGTTTTCTTTCGCCTGAAAAAATTCACAGAATTCTTATGATTTATAAGAGAATTTCCAAACGCTATCGCAAGATAGAGCTTTCAAAACGACCGGAGAAAAAAAATAAAAATCAAAAAATTCGCCTACAAACGTGGCAAATGGTGGGTGTTAATTGGTGCTGCATTTGTCACGTATAAAATTTTTTGATTTTTTTTTTCTCCGGTAGTTTTGAAGGCTTCATCTTGCAATAGCGTTTAAAAATTTTCTTATGAATCATAAGAATTCTGTGAATTTTTTCAGGCGAAAAAAAACGGACATTCTTTTTATTTTTTTTTTATTTAAAATAAAAAATCTCGTAAAATCAATTTTTTTATAATCTGAAAAAAATTGGGCTCGTTTATTTCGATAAGTACTTTCGAATGAAAATTATGAAAACGATCTCAAAAATGACCGCCTGGAGTTGATCGATCTGTCATAGATTGCCCCGTATACAAATATACAGTTATATACGATAATATATGAATATAATATGATATATCTATATATAATAATATAACATATGATATAATATAGTATAATATATATACGAATATACAGGGTGTCCAATTTTGATCTTACATTTGATTTATCTCGAAAAATACTACTCCGATCGAAAATTAAGTATATCAAAACTTGAAGGGCCTAGAAGGGGACGTACAAAATTTTTTTTTTTGGTCGAAAATCCAAAATGGCGATTTTAAGGTGGCTAACATGTTTTTTTTCGATAGAACTATACTTATTTTTTCGCATCGAAAATTTCGTCATGTCAAAACTGACAACTTTTGTGAGAAACATTTTTCGATAAAATTCATAGTTTCTAGGTTAGAACACAATTTTTCCATTGACTATTTTAGCGTTATCCAGGATGTTCCACGAGGAGGTAAAGTCATTAACATCGCACGTGTAAGTGTAAGTGTAAGTGTAAGTGTAAGTGTAAGTGTAAGTGTAAGTGTAAGTGTAAGTGTAAGTGTAAGTGTAAGTGTAAGTGTAAGTGTAAGTGTAAGTGTAAGTGTAAGTGTAAGTGTAAGTGTAAGTGTAAGTGTAAGTGTAAGTGTAAGTGTAAGTGTAAGTGTAAGTGTAAGTGTAAGTGTAAGTGTAAGTGTAAGTGTAAGTGTAAGTGTAAGTGTAAGTGTAAGTGTAAGTGTAAGTGTAAGTGTAAGTGTAAGTGTAAGTGTAAGTGTAAGTGTAAGTGTAAGTGTAAGTGTAAGTGTAAGTGTAAGTGTAAGTGTAAGTGTAAGTGTAAGTGTAAGTGTAAGTGTAAGTGTAAGTGTAAGTGTAAGTGTAAGTGTAAGTGTAAGTGTAAGTGTAAGTGTAAGTGTAAGTGTAAGTGTAAGTGTAAGTGTAAGTGTAAGTGTAAGTGTAAGTGTAAGTGTAAGTGTAAGTGTAAGTGTAAGTGTAAGTGTAAGTGTAAGTGTAAGTGTAAGTGTAAGTGTAAGTGTAAGTGTAAGTGTAAGTGTAAGTGTAAGTGTAAGTGTAAGTGTAAGTGTAAGTGTAAGTGTAAGTGTAAGTGTAAGTGTAAGTGTAAGTGTAAGTGTAAGTGTAGGTGTAAGTGTAAGTGTAAGTGTAAGTGTAAGTGTAAGTGTAAGTGTAAGTGTAAGTGTAAGTGTAAGTGTAAGTGTAAGTGTAAGTGTAAGTGTAAGTGTAAGTGTAAGTGTAAGTGTAAGTGTAAGTGTAAGTGTAAGTGTAAGTGTAAGTGTAAGTGTAAGTGTAAGTGTAAGTGTAAGTGTAAGTGTAAGTGTAAGTGTAAGTGTAAGTGTAAGTGTAAGTGTAAGTGTAAGTGTAAGTGTAAGTGTAAGTGTAAGTGTAAGTGTAAGTGTAAGTGTAAGTGTAAGTGTAAGTGTAAGTGTAAGTGTAAGTGTAAGTGTAAGTGTAAGTGTAAGTGTAAGTGTAAGTGTAAGTGTAAGTGTAAGTGTAAGTGTAAGTGTAAGTGTAAGTGTAAGTGTAAGTGTACGTGTAAGTGTAAGTGTAAGTGTAAGTGTAAGTGTAAGTGTAAGTGTAAGTGTAAGTGTAAGTGTAAGTGTAAGTGTAAGTGTAAGTGTAAGTGTAAGTGTAAGTGTAAGTGTAAGTGTAAGTGTAAGTGTAAGTGTAAGTGTAAGTGTAAGTGTAAGTGTAAGTGTAAGTGTAAGTGTAAGTGTAAGTGTAAGTGTAAGTGTAAGTGTAAGTGTAAGTGTAAGTGTAAGTGTAAGTGTAAGTGTAAGTGTAAGTTCAAGTGTAAGTGTAAATGTAAGTGTAAGTGTAAGTGTAAGTGTAAGTGTAAGTGTAAGTGTAAGTGTAAGTGTAAGTGTAAGTGTGAGTGTGAGTGTAAGTGTGAGTGTAAGTGTAAGTGTAAGTGTAAGTGTAAGTGTAAGTGTAAGTGTAAGTGTAAGTGTAAGTGTAAGTGTAAGCGTAAGTGTAAGTGTACGTGTAAGTGTAAGTGCAAGTGTAAGTATAAGTGTAAGTATAAGTGTAAGTGTAATTGTGAGCGTAAGTGTAAGTGTAAGTGTCAGTGTAGAGAAAAGTGTAAGTGTAAGTGTAAGTGTAAGTGTAAGTGTAAGTGTAAGTGTAAGTGTAAGTGTAAGTGTGAGTGTGAGTGTAAGTGTGAGTGTGAGTGTAAGTGTAAGTGTAAGTGTAAGTGTAAGTGTAAGTGTAAGTGTAAGTGTAAGTGTAAGCGTAAGTGTAAGTGTGAGTGTAAGTGTAAGTGTAAGTGTAAGTGTAAGTGTAAGTGTAAGTGTAAGTGTAAGTGTAAGTGTAAGTGTAAGTGTAAGTGTAAGTGTAAGTGTAAGTGCAAGTGTAAGTATAAGTGTAAGTATAAGTTTCAGTGTAATTGTGAGCGTAAGTGTAAGTGTAAGTGTAAGTGTAGGGAAAAGTGTAAGTGTAAGTGTAAGTGTAAGTGTAAGTGTGAGTGTGAGTGTGAGTGTACGTGTAAGTGTAAGTGTAAGTGTAAGTGTAAGTGTAAGTGTAAGTGTAAGTGTAAGTGTAAGTGTAAGTGTAAGTGTAAGTGTAAGTGTAAGTGTAAGTGTAAGTGTAAGTGTAAGTGTAAGTGTAAGTGTAAGTGTAAGTGTAAGTGTAAGTGTAAGTGTAAGTGTAAGTGTAAGTGTAAGTGTAAGTGTAAGTGTAAGTGTAAGTGTAAGTGTAAGTGTAAGTGTAAGTGTAAGTGTAAGTGTAAGTGTAAGTGTAAGTGTAAGTGTAAGTGTAAGTGTAAGTGTAAGTGTAAGTGTAAGTGTAAGTGTAAGTGTAAGGGTAAGTGTAAGTTTAAGTGTAAGTGTAAAGGTAAGTGTAAGTGTAAGTGTGAGTGTAAGTGTAAGTGTAAGTGTAAGTGTAAGTGTAAGTGTGAGTGTGAGTGTAAGTGTAAGTGTAAGTGTAAGTGTAAGTGTAAGTGTAAGTGTAAGTGTAAGTGTAAGTGTAAGTGTAAGTGTAAGTGTAAGTGTAAGTGTAAGTGTAAGTGTAAGTGTAAGTGTAAGTGTAAGTGTAAGTGTAAGGCTAAGTGTAAATGTAAGTGTAAGTGTAAGTGTGATTGTAAGTGTAAGTGTAAGTGTGAGTGTAAGTGTAAGTGTAAGTGTAAGTGTAAGTGTAAGTGTAAGTGTAAGTGTAAGTGTAAGTGTAAGTGTAAGTGTAAGTGTAAGTGTAAGTGTAAGTGTAAGTGTAAGTGTAAGTGTAAGTGTAAGTGTAAATGTAAGTGTAAGTGTAAGTGTAAGTGTAAGTGTAAGTGTAAGTGTAAGTGTAAGTGTAAGTGTAAGTGTAATTGTAAGTGTAAGTGTAAGTGTAAGTGTAAGTGTAAGTGTAAGTGTGAGTGTAAGTGTAAGTGTAAGTGTAAGTGTAAGTGTAAGTGTAAGTGTAAGTGTAAGTGTAAGTGTAAGTGTAAGTGTAAGTGAACCCCGCCGCTGCCGGTCCCAAGCCCGGGATCCATCTCGCAAGAGGTGGCTGAGGGGGAGGGGGAGGAGTCACACCTCGCTATAAAAAACCTTGGTCCATCTGGCTCCGGATGGTAGCACCATGTTTGGGCCCCTGCCTAGGGTTACAGGCTAGGGGAAGGAACCCCGAATATCAAACCAACCATGGAT
This sequence comes from Sussaba pulchella, assembly GCA_963971145.1. Taxonomy (NCBI): domain Eukaryota; kingdom Metazoa; phylum Arthropoda; class Insecta; order Hymenoptera; family Ichneumonidae; genus Sussaba; species Sussaba pulchella. The sequence continues at coordinate 65,149 of CAXAQZ010000199.1, forward strand.
CACGCCCAACAGGAAACGAATCTTACGGTGCAAGAGAGGGAAACTCTAGTACCGGCGTCAGGGAGTGAGAAAGCGGGCTCCCGGGCGTCGTCATCGAGCGACCGCAGTGCTTCTAGGGTGGGAAACTTGGCCCTTGGAGCATTAACGACGACAAGCAGCACGGAGGAAACGAACCCTCTGCCAGAGGAACAAAGCGAGAACTACGAGCAAGAGGAGGAAACGTATCTGGAGTCGATCCGGAGCACCGCATGCTCCTTACTGAAGTACTGCAAGCAGTACAGAAACCTGCAGTCTAGGATCAAGGATGACCTGGAGAAAATCCTGGATGACCACGAACTAGCGAGTCGCAGTAGGAGGCTTTGGAAGAAACTTCGGACTCTTCAGGACGTCCAAAAACGAAACGGAGCAGGCCCGAGAGCGCCGCAACAGAAAAACCTGGCTGCGAGCATGAGACGGGACGAGAAAGCGACGCCTAAGACAAAAAGGAAAAGGCAGGGAAACCTAACGCCGAGCCCGGACGAAGTGGGCATCGGGAAGCCAGACTCCAAGAAGCCGAAAGGAGACAAAGGAGAATGGACAAGGGTCACGCGGCGACCGCAGGATAAGCGAAAGGACCGCGAAGTCGAAAAGAAAATCGAAAACGGAAAAGCGCCAGACCAAACCGGCGACAAACGCGAAGCTACAAAAGCAAGAAGAAAAGTTCGTCACGAGGCAGTGCTCATCGAACGTGCCGTAGGAGTTAATTACGCCGATGTTGTGAAAGACATCAAGAAAAAACTTGAACCCGACGAAATGGGTGTAACGGTCAAAGCCATCAGAGAAACGAAAAGAGGCGACGTTCTTGTAGAACTAAGAGGCACAGCGGAATCCAAGAACAAGTTTGGCACAGCCATTCAGGAGGCTATTGGAGAGACTGGGAACGTGCGAAGGCTCATCCCAAAAACGCAAGTGGAAATACGAGATCTTGACGCAGCCACTGAGGAGGAAGAGGTCATCGGGGCTATCGAAACTCAGCTAGGAGAAGGTAGCATGCAAGGCATGAGGGTAAGCATACCGCGGAGTACACTAAGAGGCAACACGAGGGCATTCGTTGAAATGACTGAAACTGCGGCAGCCAAACTACAGGCTGCAGGACACATCCGGATAGGGTGGGTAAGATGCCGAGTGCGCCTGAAACCGCGTGAAGAGCGATGCTACCGCTGCCTTGGATACGGGCATCGTGCTGCCGCGTGCACAGAAACAGATCGCGGGAAGCTATGCTTCAAGTGTGGAAAAGAAGGCCACAAAGCAGCACAGTGCCCGAACGCCCCGAATTGCTACCTTTGTGCCGAGAGAGAAGATGGAACCTCCCAGAACCACGTTCCCGGATCATCGAGATGTGCGGCGCATAACGACGTCATGTCAAAAAACCAATCAGCACGACGGAGGTAATTTTACAAGGAAACCTCCAGCGAAGCCGGCTAGCCCAGGAACTGCTAAACCAATGGGCAGTGGAAAAAAATGCGGACCTCGTTATAATCTCGGAGCAATACACGGACAAGGAGGCACCCAGGTGGCACGCCGACACGACAGGAACAGCGGCAATCTGGATTAGAAATAGCGAGAAATTCCCCATCAGCAACCTCGGGAAAAGCGAGGGCTACGTATGGATAAGAACTGGAAACACAACATTCTTCAGCTGCTACCTCTCACCAAACGGAGGCATCGAGCTATTTCGGAGAAAATTGCGCGACCTAGAAGAAGCCGTACGAAGCACTGAAGGGGAAGTCGTCGTTGCAGGCGACCTAAATGCAAAATCTACTGAGTGGGGTATGCAGTGGACGGATCGACGTGGGACAGAGGTCACGGAGATGGCCGCCAGACTTGACCTGACAGTCATGAACACCGGAGACACCACTACATTTAGAAGAGCTGGACAACGTGGGACCATAATCGATGTCACCCTCGCAACACCCTCTATAGCAGCGAGGATAACCGAATGGCAGGTCTACGAAGGATACAATGCAAGCGACCACCAGTACATAGGATTCCGGATAGGAAGTACGGTGAACCAGAACACTGAGGCGTTTTCAAAGCTGAAAGCGATAGGCTGGAACTTCGCCAAAATAAACAGAGAGGTGCTAATAAGCACTATCCAAACGCATGGCCACCAACCGGAACCAATCGAAACGAGAATCCCGACGAGAGAGGAAGCCGAACAGCTCGTCACCCACACGATGGGCTTGATCACCAAGGCCTGCAACAAGTCAATGCCAAAGAAGTACCGCAGACCCAACCGGAGACCTGTGTACTGGTGGACGGACGAAATTGCCGGGCTTAGAAGAACTTGCCTGCGACTGAGGCGGAAAACCCAGAGGCTCCGAGCAAACCACGGCACCGGAAACAACGCAACCGAGTACAAGGAGGCTAAAAAAACGCTCTGCAGAGCAATAAAAGCCAGCAAGAGCCGCTGTTGGAAAGAACTATGTGCGGAAGTCGATCGGGACCCCTGGGGCCAAGGATACAAAATCGTCACCCGCAAACTCGGAAAAATGGCACCGGAACCTGTCAAGGACCCGGCGATAATGGAAGAAATAGTCAGTGGACTTTTCCCAGAACACCCAATAAGGGACAGAGGTGAGTGGGAAACAGAAGAACGCGTCGAGCCCTTTAGCGCAGCAGAATTGCGCGGCGCAGCAGACTCTATGAGCAATGGAAAGGCTCCTGGACCCGATGGAATCCCTGCTGAGGTCGTAAAAATCGTGGCAAAAGAGTTTCCTCAACTTCTCCTCAGCATGCTGAACACCTGCCTTCGAGCGGGGGTTTTCAGCAGAAGGTGGAAGCAGCAAAAACTGGTCCTTCTTGACAAAGGAAAAGGGCCACCATACACGGCGTCGTCGTACCGACCTCTCTGTATGCTCGACACAGTAGGGAAGGTATACGAGAAAATGATCCGCGCGAGAATACGCACGGCAGTAGCGGCAGCCGGAGGTTTGTCTGACAACCAGCATGGATTCCGCGAACGCAGGTCAACAATAGGAGCCATAGAACAGGCCCTGGAACCAGTCCGAGCCGCCTGGAAAGGAAATCACGCGTCGAGAAGCGCATGCGTCTTCGTCACCCTCGACGTGAAAAATGCGTTTAATTCGGTCAGATGGATTGACATCTTACATGCGCTGGAAAATCGGTTCGCGGTACCGAGATACATCGTGCGGGTCATCAGCGATTATCTCGATAAACGCGAACTCATATACGAAACAACAAAAGGACAGCAAAAGAAGAAACTCACATCCGGAGTAGCCCAGGGCTCGGCGTTAGGCCCAGACCTGTGGAACGTGGTCTACGACGGAATACTGACGATGGAATTCAACGAAGACACCAGAATCGTCGGTTTCGCAGACGACATCGCCGCGATTATAACGGCGAGGCACGAAGGACAGGCAAAGCTGCGGATCGCGCAGATGGCACGCCGGGTTAGCGACTGGCTCACCGACCACGGTTTACAGCTGGCAGCCAACAAGACCGAAATCGTCGTTCTCACTCGACGAAGGAATTTTCCGAAGGACTTCACGGCGGAAGTCGACGGAGCCCGGATAACGGCAACGAGGGACCTTCGATACCTAGGATTACGGCTAGACGCAAAACTCACGTACTATGCACATATCCTAGCAGCATCAGACAAGGCAGCGGCGAAGACGGCATCGCTCTCGAGGCTCATGCCAAACATATCGGGCCCTAGGAGTGCCAAAAGAAGGCTACTTATGAGTGTAGTAAACTCCACACTACTGTACGGTGCGGAAATCTGGGCAGACGCGCTTAAGGTAGAAAAATATCGGCGAAAAATGGCAGCAGTGCAGAGACGGGGGGCGCTTCGAATAACGAGCGCATACCGCACGGTCTCCGAAGCTGCAGTGCTAGTGATCGCGGGTGTAATACCTATCGACCTATTAGCCCAAGAACGGAAAAGAGCTTTCGAAAGGAGGCATGAAGTGGCGGATGGCAACACCATGGACGAAGAAAGAATGCGCACTATGCAGGAGTGGCAACAACGATGGAGACAAGCTTCAACGGGAAGATGGACTGCCACACTCATCGAAGATATAGCACCTTGGGTGAGTCGTGAGCATGGAGAGGTGAACTTCTACCTTACCCAGCTTCTGACGGGGCACGGACTGTTCTATGCTTATCTACACCGGATGAACCGAGCGGACAGCCCAGACTGCAAGTACTGTCAACACAATAGCGACGACGTCCGTCACACGTTTTACGAGTGCCAGCGCTGGAGCGTAGACAAAGAAGTCGTGGAGGAAATAGTCGGGGAAAGACTAACACCAGAAAACACAGCAGTACTGATGCTGCAGTCCCGGATGAACTGGGATGCAGTCGCAATATACGCTGAAAAAATCCTGCGCAAGAAAAACGAAGATCAGCGGGAGCGAGAAAACGAGAGAGAAATACGGCAAGCTGCCGCGAGGACACGGCAACCACGAAGACCGCAAAACGACGAGAGACCGTAAAGCAAACACAAGGAATGACGAAAGAGAAAACGCCTAAACTGGCGCGAACACGCTCACGACCCTGGAGTAATGGGAAAGCGATCCCGGGGCCATGAGAACGTGTATAGGCAGGAAATTTTAGTGGGTAGGGCCAAACAAGGAGGAGCCCCACACTACTAGTGGGTAGTATATCCACTAGTGTGCGTAAAAGCATTTTTAACCTGACCTTTTACTCCCACTGCCTCTCCTGCAGGAGGGGCAAAGGGATAATAAAAAAAAAAAAAAAAAAAAAAAAAAAAAAAAAGTGTAAGTGTAAGTGTAAGTGTAAGTGTAAGTGTAAGTGTAAGTGTAAGTGTAAGTGTAAGTGTAAGTGTAAGTGTAAGTGTAAGTGTAAGTGTAAGTGTAAGTGTAAGTGTAAGTGTAAGTGTAAGTGTAAGTGTAAGTGTAAGTGTAAGTGTAATTGTAAGTGTAAGTGTAAGTGTAAGTGTAAGTGTAAGTGTAAGTGTAGGTGTAGGTGTAAGTGTAAGTGTAAGTGTAAGTGTGAGTGTAAGTGTGAGTGTGAGTGTGAGTGTAAGTGAAAGTGTAAGTGTAAGTGTAAGTGTAAGTGTAAGTGTAAGTGTAAGTGTAAGTGTAAGTGTAAGTGTAAGTGTAAGTGTAAGTGTAAGTGTAAGTGTAAGTGTAAGTGTAAGTGTAAGTGTAAGTGTAAGTGTAAGTGTAAGTGTAAGTGTAAGTGTAAGTGTAAGTGTAAGTGTAAGTGTAAGTGTAAGTGTAAGTGTAAGTGTAAGTGTAAGTGTAAGTGTAAGTGTAAGTGTAAGTGTAAGTGTAAGTGTAAGTGTAAGTGTAAGTGTAAGTGTAAGTGTAAGTGTAAGTGTAAGTGTAAGTGTAAGTGTAAGTGTAAGTGTAAGTGTAAGTGTAAGTGTAAGTGTAAGTGTAAGTGTAAGTGTAAGTGTAAGTGTAAGTGTGAGTGTAAGTGTAAGTGTAAGTGTAAGTGTAAGTGTAAGTGTAAGTGAAAGTTTAAGTGTAAGTGTAAGTGTAAGTGTAGGTGTAAGTGTAAGTGTAAGTGTCAGTGTAAGTGTAAGTGTAAGTGTAAGTGTAAGTGTAAGTGTAAGTGTAAGTGTAAGTGTAAGTGTAAGTGTAAGTGTAAGTGTAATTGTAAGTGTAAGTGTAAGTGTATGTGTAAGTGTAAGTGTAAGTGTAAGTGTAAGTGTAAGCGTAAGTGTAAGTGTAAGTGTAAGTGTAAGTGTAAGTGTAAGTGTAAGTGTAAGTGTAAGTGTAAGTGTAAGTGTAAGTGTAAGTGTAAGTGTAAGTGTAAGTGTAAGTGTAAGTGTAAGTGTAAGTGTAAGTGTAAGTGTAAGTGTAAGTGTAAGTGTAAGTGTAAGTGTAAGTGTAAGCGTAAGTGTAAGTGTAAGTGTAAGTGTAAGTGTAAGTGTAAGTGTAAGTGTAAGTGTAAGTGTAAGTGTAAGTGTAAGTGTAAGTGTAAGTGTAAGTGTAAGTGTAAGTGTAAGTGTAAGTGTAAGTGTAAGTGTAAGTGTAAGTGTAAGTGTAAGTGTAAGTGTAAGTGTAAGTGTAAGTGTAAGTGTAAGTGTAAGTGTAAGTGTAAGTGTAAGTGTAAGTGTAAGTGTAAGTGTAAGTGTAAGTGTAAGCGTAAGTGTAAGTGTAAGTGTAAGTGTAAGTGTAAGTGTAAGTGTAAGTTTAAGTGTAAGTTTAAGTGTAAGTGTAAGTGTAAGTGTAAGTGTAAGTGTAAGTGTAAGTGTAAGTGTAAGTGTAAGTGTAAGTGTAAGTGTAAGTATAAATGTAAGTGTAAGTGTAAGTGTAAGTGTCAGTGTAACTGTAAGCGTAAGTGTAAGTGTAAGTGTAAGTGTAAGTGTCAGTGTAAGTGTAGGTGTAAGTGTGAGTGTAAGTGTGAGTGTAAGTGTAAGTGTAAGTGTAAGTGTAAGTGTAAGCGTAAGTGTAAGTGTAAGTGTAAGTGTGATTGTAAGTGTAAGTGTAAGTGTAATTGTAAGTTTGAGAGTAAGTATAAGTGTAAGTGTAAGTGTAAGTGTAAGTGTAAGTGTAAGTGTAAGTGTAAGTGTAAGTGTAAGTGTAAGTGTAAGTGTAAGTGTAAGTTCAAGTGTAAGTGTAAGTGTAAGTGTAAGTGTAAGTGTAAGTGTAAGTGTA
>CAXAQZ010000200.1:0-12404 GCA_963971145.1 Sussaba pulchella
GAGAGATAGAGAGATAGAGAGATAGAGAGATAGAGAGATAGAGAGATAGAGAGATAGAGAGATAGAGAGATAGAGAGATAGAGAGATAGAGAGATAGAGAGATAGAGAGATAGAGAGATAGAGAGATAGAGACATAGAGAGATAGAAAGATAGAGAGATAGAGAGATAGAGAGATAGAGAGAGAGATAGAAAGATAGAGAGATAGAGAGATAGAGAGATAGAGAGATAGAGAGATAGAGAGATAGAGAGATAGAGAGATAGAAAGATAGAGAGATAGAGAGATAGAGAGATATAGAGATAGAGAGATAGAGAGATAGAGAGATAGAGAGATAGAGAGATAGAGAGATAGAGAGATAGAGAGATAAAGAGATAGAGAGATAGAGAGATAGAGAGATAGAGAGATAGAGAGATAGACAGATAGAGAGATAGAGAGGTAGAGAGATAGAGAGATAGAGAGATAGAGAGATAGAGAGATAGAGAGATAGAGAGATAAAAAGATAGAGAGATAGAGAGATAGAGAGATAGAGAGATAGAGAGATAGAGAGATAGAGAGATAGAGAGATAGAGAGATAGAGAGATAGGGAGATAGAGAGATAGAGAGATATAGATATAGAGAGATAGAGAGATAGAGAGATAGAGAGATAGAGAAATAGAGAGATAGAGAGACAGAGAGATCGAGAGATAGAGAGCTAGAGAGATATAGAGATAGAGAGATAGAGAGATAGAGAGATGGAGAGATAGAGAGATGGAGAGATAGAGGGATAGAGAGATAGAGAGATAGAGAGATAGAGAGATAGAGAGATAGAGAGATAGAGAGATAGAGAGATAGAGAGATAGAGAGATAGAGAGATAGAGAGATAGAGAGATAGAGAGATAGAGAGATAGAGAGATAGAGAGATAGAGAGATAGAGAGATAGAGAGATAGAGAGATAGAGAGAAAGAGAGATAGAGAGATAGAGAGATTGAGAGATAGAGAGATAGAGAGATAGAGAGATAGAGAGATAGAGAGATAGAGAGATAGAGAGATAGAGAGATAGAGAGATAGAGAGATAGAGAGATAGAGAGATAGAGAGTCAGAGAGATCGAGAGATAGAGAGATAGAGAGATAGAGAGATAGAGAGATAGAGAGATAGAGAGTCAGAGAGATAGAGAGATAGAGAGATAGAGAGATAGAGAGATAGAGAGATAGAGAGATAGAGAGATAGAGGATAGAGAGATAGAGAGATAGAGAGATAGAGAGATAGAGAGATAGAGAGATAGAGAGATAGAGAGATAGAGAGACAGAGAGATAGAGAGATAGAGAGATAGAGAGATAGAGAGATAGAGAGATAGAGAGATAGAGAGATAGAGAGATAGAGAGATAGAGAGATAGAGAGATAGAGAGATAGAGAGATAGAGAGATAGAGAGATAGAGAAATAGAGAGATAGAGAGATAGAGAGATAGAGAGATAGAGAGATAGAGAGATAGAGAGATAGAGAGATAGAGAGATAGAGAGATAGAGAGAAAGAGAGATAGAGAGATAGAGAGATAGAGAGATAGAGAGATAGAGAGATAGAGAGATAGAGAGATAGAGAGATAGAAAGATAGAGAGATAGAGAGATGGAGAGATAGAGAGATAGAGAGATAGAGAGATAGAGAGATAGAAAGATAGAGAGATGAAGAAATAGAGAGATAGAGAGATAGAGAGATAGAGAGATCGAGAGATAGAGAGCCAGAGAGATATAGAGATAGAGAGATAGAGAGATAGAGAGATGGAGAGATAGAGAGATGGAGAGATAGAGAGATAGAGAGATAGAGAGATAGAGAGATAGAAAGATAGAGGGATAGAGAGATAGAGAGATAGAGAGATAGAGAGATAGAGAGATAGAGAGATAGAGAGATAGAGAGATAGAGAGATAGAGAGATAGAGAGATAGAGAGATAGAGAGATAGAGAGATAGAGAGATAGAGAGATAGAGAGATAGAGAGATAGAAAGATAGAGAGATAAAGAGATAGAGAGATAGAGAGATAGAGAGATAGAGAGAGAGTGAGGTAGAGAGATAGAGAGATTGAGAGATGGAGAGATTGGTAGATTGGGAGATAGAGAGATAGAGAGATAGAGAGATAGAGAAATAGAGAGATAGAGAGATAGAGAGATAGAGAGATAGAAAGATAGAGAGATAGAGAGATAGAGAGATAAGAGATAGAGAGATAAAGAGATAGAGAGATAGAGAGATAGAGAGCTAGAGAGATAGAGAGATAAAGAGATAGAGAGATAGAGAGATAGAGAGAAAGAGAGATAGAGAGATAGAGAGATAGAGAGATAGAGAGATAGAGAGATAGAGAGATAGAGAGATAGAGAGATAGAGAGATAGAGAGATAGAGAGATAGAGAGATAGAGAGATAGAGAGATAGAAAAATAGAGAGATAGAGAGATAGAGAGATAGAGAGATAGAGAGATAGAGAGATAGAGAGATAGAGAGATATAGAGATAGAGAGATAGAGAGATAGAGCGATAGAGAGATAGAGAGATAGAGAGATAGAGAGATAGAGAGATAAAGAGATAGAGAGATAGAGAGATAGAGAGATAGAGAGATCGAGAGATAGAGAGATAGAGAGATAGAGAGATAGAGAGATAGAGAGATAGAGAGATAGAGAGATAGAGAGATAGAGAGATAAAGAGATAGAGAGATAGAGAGATAGAGAGATAGAGAGATAGAGAGATAGAGAGATAGAGAGATAAAGAGATAGAGAGATAGAGAGATAGAGAGATAGAGAGATAGAGAGATAGAGAGATAGAGAGATAGTGAGATAGTGAGATAGAGAGATAGAGAGATTGAGAGATTGAGAGATTGAGAGATTGAGAGATAGAGAGATAGAGAGATAGAGAGATAGAGAGATAGAGAGATAGAGAGATAGAGAGATAGAGAGATAGAGAGATAGAGAGATAAAGAGATAAAGAGATAGAGAGATAAAGAGATAGAGAGATAGAGAGATAGAGAGATAGAGAGATAGAGAGATAAAGAGATAGAGAGATAGAGAGATAGGGAGATAGAGAGATAGAGAGATAGAGAGATAGAGAGATAGAGAGATAGAGAGATAGAGAGATAGAGAGATAGAGAGATAGAGAGATAGAAAGATAGAAAGATAGAGAGATAGAGAGATAGAGAGATAGAGAGATAGAGAGATAGAGAGATAGAGAGATGGAGAGATAGAGAGATAGAGAGATAGAGAGATAGAGAGATAGAGAGATAGAGAGATAGAGAGATAGAGAGATAGAGAGATAGAGAGATAGAGAGATAGAGAGATAGAAAGATAGAGAGATAGAGAGATAGAGAGATAGAGAGATAGAGAGATAGAGAGATAGAGAGAGACAGAGATAGAGAGATAGAGAGATAGAGAGATAGAGAGATAGAGAGATAGAGAGATAGAGAGATAGAGAGATAGAGAGATAGAGAGATAGAGAGATAGAGAGATAGAGAGATAGAGAGATAGAGAGATAGAGAGATAGAGAGAAGAGAGATAGAGAGATAGAGAGATAGAGAGATAGAGAGATAGAGAGATAGAGAGATAGAGAGATAGAGAGATAGAGAGATAGAGAGATAGAGAGATAGAGAGATAGAGAGATAGAGAGATAGAGAGATAGAGAGATAGAGAGATAGAGAGATAGAGAGATAGAGAGATAGAGAGATAGAGAGATAGAGAGATAGAGAGATAGAGAGATAGAGAGATAGAGAGATAGAGAGATAGAGAGATAGAGAGATAGAAAGATAGAGAGATAGAGAGATAGAAAAATAGAGAGATAGAGAGATAGAGAGATAGAGAGATAGAGAGATAGAGAGATAGAGAGATAGAGAGATAGAGAGATAGAGAGATAGAGAGATAGAGAGATAGAGAGATAGAGAGATAGAGAGATAGAGAGATAGAGAGATAGAGAGATAGAGAGATAGAGAGATAGAGAGATAGAGAGATAGAGAGATAGAGAGATAGAGAGATAGAGAGATAGAGAGATAGAGAGATAGAGAGATAGAGAGATAGAGAGATAGAGAGATAGAGAGATAGAGAGATAGGGAGATAGAGAGATAGAGAGATATAGAGATAGAGAGATAGAGAGATAGAGAGATAGAGAAATAGAGAGATAGAGAGATAGAGAGATCGAGAGATAGAGAGCCAGAGAGATTTAGAGATAGAGAGATAGAGAGATAGAGAGATGGAGAGATAGAGAGATGGAGAGATAGAGAGATAGAGAGATAGAGAGACAGAGAGATAGAGAGATAGAGAGATAGAGAGATAGAGAGATAGAGAGATAGAGAGATAGAGAGATAGAGAGATAAAGAGATAGAGAGATAGAGAGATAGAGAGATAGAGAGATAGAGAGATAGAGAGATAGAGAGATAGAGAGATAGAAAGATAAAGAGATAGAGAGATAGAGAGATAGACAGATAGAGAGATAGAGAGATAGAGAGATAGAGAGATAGAGAGATAGAGAGATAGAGAGATAGAGAGATAGAGAGATAGAGAGGTAGAGAGATAGAGAGATAGAGAGATAGAGAGATAGAGAGATAGAGAGATAGAGAGATAGAGAGATAGAGAGATAGAGAGATAGAGAGATAGAGAGATAGAGAGATAGAGAGATAGAGAGATAGAGAGATAGAGAGATAGAGAGATAGAGAGATAGAGAGATAGAGAGATAGAGAGATAGAGAGATAGAGAGATAGAGAGATAGAGAGATAGAGAGATAGAGAGATAGAGAGATAGAGAGATAAAGAGATAGAGAAATAGAGAGATAGAGAGATAGAGAGATAGAGAGATAAAGAGATAGAGAGATAGTGAGATAGAGAGATAGAGAGATTGAGAGTCTGAGAGATTGGGAGATTGGAAGATAGAGAGATAGAGAGATAGAGAGATAGAGAGATAGAGAGATAGAGAGATAGAGAGATAGAGAGATAGAGAGATAGAGAGATAGAAAGATAGAGAGATAGAGAGATAGAGAGAAAGAGAGATAGAGAGATAAAGAGATAGAGAGATAGAGAGATAGAGAGATAGAGAGATAGAGAGATAGAGAGATAGAGAGATAGAGAGATAGAGAGATAGAGAGATAGAGAGATAGAGAGATAGAGAGATAGAGAAATAGAGAGATAGAGAGATAGAGAGATAGAGAGATTGAGAGATAGAGAGATAGAGAGATAGAGAGATAGAGAGATAGAGAGATAGAAAGATAAAGAGATAGAGAGATAGAGAGATAGAGAGATAGAGAGATAGAGAGATAGAGAGATAGAGAGATAGAGAGATAGAGAGATAGAGAGATAGAGAGATAGAGAGATAGAGAGATAGAGAGATAGAGAGATAGAGAGATAGAGAGATAGAGAGATAGAGAGATAGAGAGATAGAGAGATAGAGAGATAGAGAGATAGAGAGATAGAGAGATAGAGAGATAGAGAGATAGAGAGATAGAGAGATAGAGAGATAGAGAGATAGAGAGATAGAGAGATAGAGAGATAGAGAGATAGAGAGATAGAGAGATAGAGAGATAGAGAGATAGAGAGATAGAGATAGAGAGATAGAGAGATAGAGAGATAAAGAGATAGAGAGATAGAGAGATAGAGAGATAGAGAGATAGAGAGATAAAGAGATAGAGAGATAGTGAGATAGAGAGATAGAGAGATTGACAGTCTGAGAGATTGGGAGATTGGAAGATAGAGAGATAGAGAGATAGAGAGATAGAGAGATAGAGAGATAGAGAGATAGAGAGATAGAGAGATAGAGAGATAGAGAGATAGAAAGATAGAGAGATAGAGAGATAGAGAGAAAGAGAGATAGAGAGATAAAGAGATAGAGAGATAGAGAGATAGAGAGATAGAGAGATAGAGAGATAAAGAGATAGAGAGATAGAGAGATAGAGAGATAGAGAGATAGAGAGATAGAGAGATAGAGAGACAGAGAGATAGAGAGATAGAGAGATAGAGAGATAGAGAGATAGAGAGATAGAGAGATAGAGAGATAGAGAGATAGAGAGATAGAGAGATAGAGAGATAGAGAGATAGAGAGATAGAGAGATAGAGAGATAGAGAAATAGAGAGATAGAGAGATAGAGAGATAGAGAGATAGAGAGATAGAGAGATGTAGAAATAGAGAGATAGAGAGATAGAGAGATCGAGAGATAGAGAGATAGAGAGATAGAGAGATAGAGAGATAGAGAGATAGAGAGATAGAGAGATAGAGAGATAGAGAGATAGAGAGATAGGGAGATAGAGAGATAGAGAGATATAGAGATAGAGAGATAGAGAGATAGAGAGATGTAGAAATAGAGAGATAGAGAGATAGAGAGATCGAGAGATAGAGAGCCAGAGAGATATAGAGATAGAGAGATAGAGAGATAGAGAGATGGAGAGATAGAGAGATGGAGAGATAGAGAGATAGAGAGATAGAGAGATAGAGAGATAGAGAGATAGAGAGATAGAGAGATAGAGAGATAGAGAGATAGAGAGATAGAGAGATAGAGAGATAGAGAGATAGAGAGATAGAGAGATAGAGAGATAGAGAGATAGAGAGATAGAGAGATAGAGAGATAGAGAGATAGAGACATAGAAAGATAGAGAGATAGAGAGATAGAGAGATAGAGAGATAGAGAGATAGAGAGATAGAGAGAGAGAGAGATAGAGAGATAGAGAGATAGAGAGATAGAGAGATAGAGAGATAGAGAGATAGAAAAATAGAGAGATAGAGAGATAGAGAGATAGAGAGATAGAGAGATAGAGAGATAGAGAGATAGAGAGATAGAGAGATAGAGAGATAGAGAGATAGAGAGATAGAGAGATAGAGAGATAGAGAGATAGAGAGATAGAGAGATAGAGAGATAGAGAGATAGAGAGATAGAGAGATAGAGAGATAGAGAGATAGAGAGATAGAAAGATAGAGAGATAGAGAGATAGAGAGATAGAGAGATAGAGAGATAAAGAGATAGAGAGATAGTGAGATAGAGAGATAGAGAGATAGAGAGATAGAGAGATCGAGAGATAGAGAGCCAGAGAGATTTAGAGATAGAGAGATAGAGAGATAGAGAGATGGAGAGATAGAGAGATGGAGAGATAGAGAGATAGAGAGATAGAGAGACAGAGAGATAGAGAGATAGAGAGATAGAGAGATAGAGAGATAGAGAGATAGAGAGATAGAGAGATAGAGAGATAAAGAGATAGAGAGATAGAGAGATAGAGAGATAGAGAGATAGAGAGATAGAGAGATAGAGAGATAGAGAGATAGAAAGATAAAGAGATAGAGAGATAGAGAGATAGAGAGATAGAGAGATAGAGAGATAGAGAGGTAGAGAGATAGAGAGATAGAGAGATAGAGAGATAGAGAGATAGAGAGATAGAGAGATAGAGAGATAGAGAGATAGAGAGATAGAGAGATAGAGAGATAGAGAGATAGAGAGATAGAGAGATAGAGAGATAGAGAGATAGAGAGATAGAGAGATAGAGAGATAGAGAGATAGAGAGATAGAGAGATAGAGAGATAGAGAGATAGAGAGATAGAGAGATAGAGAGATAGAGAGATAGAGAGATAGAGAGATAGAGAGATAGAGAGATAGAGAGATAGAGAGATAGAGAGATAAAGAGATAGAGAGATAGAGAGATAGAGAGATAGAGAGATAGAGAGATAAAGAGATAGAGAGATAGTGAGATAGAGAGATAGAGAGATTGAGAGTCTGAGAGATTGGGAGATTGGAAGATAGAGAGATAGAGAGATAGAGAGATAGAGAGATAGAGAGATAGAGAGATAGAGAGATAGAGAGATAGAGAGATAGAAGATAGAGAGATAGAGAGATAGAGAGAAAGAGAGATAGATAGATAAAGAGATAGAGAGATAGAGAGATAGAGAGATAGAGAGATAGAGAGATAAAGAGATAGAGAGATAGAGAGATAGAGAGATAGAGAGATAGAGAGATAGAGAGATAGAGAGATAGAGAGATAGAGAGATAGAGAGATAGAGAGATAGAGAGATAGAGAGATAGAGAGATAGAGAGATAGAGAGATAGAGAGATAGAGAGATAGAGAGATAGAGAGATAGAGAGATAGAAAGATAGAGAGATAGAGAGATAGAGAGATAGAGAGATAGAGAAATAGAGAGATAGAGAGATAGAGAGATAGAGAGATAGAGAGATAGAGAGATGTAGAAATAGAGAGATAGAGAGATAGAGAGATCGAGAGATAGAGAGATAGAGAGATAGAGAGATAGAGAGATAGAGAGATAGAGAGATAGAGAGATAGGGAGATAGAGAGATAGAGAGATATAGAGATAGAGAGATAGAGAGATAGAGAGATGTAGAAATAGAGAGATAGAGAGATAGAGAGATCGAGAGATAGAGAGCCAGAGAGATATAGAGATAGAGAGATAGAGAGATAGAGAGATGGAGAGATAGAGAGATGGAGAGATAGAGAGATAGAGAGATAGAGAGATAGAGAGATAGAGAGATAGAGAGATAGAGAGATATAGAGATAGAGAGATAGAGAGATAGAGAGATAGAGAGATAGAGAGATAGAAAGATAGAGAGATAGAGAGATAGAGAGATAAAGAGATAGAGAGATAGAGAGATAGAGAGATAGAGAGATAGAGAGATAGAGAGATAGAGAGATAGAAAGATAGAAAGATAGAGAGATAGAGAGATAGAGAGATAGAGAGATAGAGAGATAGAGAGATAGAGAGATAGAGAGATAGAGAGATAGAGAGATAGAGAGATATAGAGATAGAGAGATAGAAAAATAGAGAGATAGAAAATAGAGAGATAGAGAGATAGAGAGATAGAGAGATAGAGAGATAGAGAGATAGAGAGATAGAGAGATAGAGAAATAGAGAGATAGAGAGATAGAGAGATAGAGAGATAGAGAGATAGAGAGATAGAGAGATAGAGAGATAGAGAGATAGAGAGATAGAGAGATAGAGAGATAGGGAGATAGAGAGATAGAGAGATAGAGAGATAGAGAGATAAAGAGATAGAGAGATAGTGAGATAGAGAGATAGAGAGATTGAGAGTCTGAGAGATTGGGAGATTGGGAGATAGAGAGATAGAGAGATAGAGAGATAGAGAGATAGAGAGATAGAGAGATAGAGAGATAGAGAGATAGAGAGATAGAGAGATAGAAAGATAGAGAGATAGAGAGATAGAGAGAAAGAGAGATAGAGAGATAAAGAGATAGAGAGATAGAGAGATAGAGAGCTAGAGAGCTAGAGAGATAAGAGATAGAGAGATAGAGAGATAGAGAGATAGAGAGATAGAGAGATAGAGAGATAGAGAGATAGAGAGATAGAGAGATAGAGAGATAGAGAGATAGAGAGATAGAGAGATAGAGAGATAGAGAGATAGAGAGATAGAGAGATAGAGAGATAGAGAGATAGAGAGATAGAGAGATAGAGAGATAGAGAGATAGAGAGATAGAGAGATAGAGAGATAGAGAGATAGAGAGATAGAGAGATAGAGAGATAGAGAGATAGAGAGATAGAGAGATAGAGAGATAGAGAGATAGAGAGATAGAGAGATAGAGAGATAGAGAGATAGAGAGATAGAGAGATAGAGAGATAGAGAGATAGAGAGATAGAGAGATAGAGAGATAGAGAGATAGAGAGATAGAGAGATAGAGAGATAGAGAGATAGAGAGATAGAGAGATAGAGAGATAGAGAGATAGAGAGATAGAGAGATAGAAGATAGAGAGATAGAGAGATAGAGAGATAGAGAGATAGAGAGATAGAGAGATAGAGAGATAGAGAGATAGAGAGATAGAGAGATAGAGAGATAGAGAGATAGAGAGATAGAGAGATAGAGAGATAGAGAGATAGAGAGATAGAGAGATAGAGAGATAGAGAGATAGAGAGATAGAGAGATAGAGAGATAGAGAGATAGAGAGATAGAGAGATAGAGAGATAGAGAGATAGAGAGATAGAGAGATAGAGAGATAGAGAGATAGAGAGATAGAGAGATAGAGAGATAGAGAGATAGAAGATAGAGAGATAGAGAGATAGAGAGATAGAGAGATAGAGAGATAGAGAGATAGAGAGATAGAGAGATAGAGAGATAGAGAGAGAGATAGAGAGATAGAGAGATAGTCAGATAGAGAGATAGAGAGATAGAGAGATAGAGAGATAGAGAGATAGAGAGATAGAGAGATAGAGAGATAGAGAGATAGAGAGATAGAGAGATAGAGAGATAGAAAGATAGAGAGAAATAGAGAGATAGAGAGATAAAGAGATAGAGAGATAGAGAGATAGAGAGATAGAGAGATAAAGAGATAGAGAGATAGAGAGATAGAGAGATAGAGAGATAGAGAGATAGAGAGATAGAGAGATAGAGAGATAGAGAGATAGAGAGATAGAGAGATAGAGAGATAGAGAGATAGAGAGATAGAGAGAGAGAGAAAGATAGAGACATATAGAGATAGAGAGATAGAGAGATAGAGAGATAGAGAGATAGAGAGATAGAGAGATAGAGAGATAGAGAGATAGAAAGATAGAGAGATAGAGAGATAGAGAGATAGAGAGATAGAGAGATAGAGAGATAGAGAGATAGAAAGATAGAGAGATAGAGAGATAGAAAGATAGAGAGATAGAGAGATAGAGAGATACAGAGATAGAGAGATAGAGAGATAGAGAGATAGAGAGATAGAAAGATAGAGAGATGGAGAGATAGAGAGATAGAGAGATAGAGAGATAGAGAGATAGAGAGATAGAGAGATAGAGAGATAGAGAGATAGAGAGATAGAGAGATAGGGAGATAGAGAGATAGAGAGATATAGAGATAGAGAGATAGAGAGATAGAGAGATAGAGAGATAGAGAAATAGAGAGATAGAGAGATAGAGAGATAGAGAGATCGAGAGATAGAGAGCTAGAGAGATATAGAGATAGAGAGATAGAGAGATAGAGAGATGGAGAGATAGAGCGATGGAGAGATAGAGAGATAGAGAGATAGAAAGATAGAGAGATAGAGAGATAGAGCGATAGAGAGATAGAGAGATAGAGAGATAGAGAGATAGAGAGATAGAGAGATAGAGAGATAGAGAGATAGAGAGATAGAGAGATAGTGAGATAGAGAGATAGAGAGATAGAGAGATAGAGAGATAGAGAGATAGAGAGATAGAGAGATAGAGAGATAGAGAGATAGAGAGATAGAGAGATAGAGAGATAGAGAGATAGAGAGATAGAGAGATAGAGAGATAGAGAGATAGAGAGATAGAGAGATAGAGAGATAGAGAGATAGAGAGATAGAGGGATAGAGACATAGAGAGATAGAGAGATAGAGAGATAGAGAGATAGAGAGATAGAGAGATAGAGAGATAGAGAGATAGAGAGATAGAGAGATAGAGAGATAGAGAGATAGAGGGATAGAGAGATAGAGAGATAGAGAGATAGAGAGATAGAGAGATAGAGAGATAGAGAGATAGAGAGATAGAGAGATAGAGAGATAGAGAGATAGAGAGATTGAGAGATAGAAAGATTAAGAGATTGAGAGATAGAGAGATAGAGAGATAAAGAGATAGAGAGATAGAGAGATAGAGAGATAGAGAGATAGAGAGATAGAGAGATAGAGAGATAGAGATAGAGAGATAAAGAGATAAAGAGATAGAGAGATAGAGAGATAGAGAGATAGAGAGATAGAGAGATAGAGAGATAGAGATATAGAGAGATAGAGAGATAGAGAGATAGAGAGATAGAGAGATGGAGAGATAGAGAGATAGAGAGATAGAGAGATAGAGAGATAGAGAGATAGAGAGATAGAGAGATAGAGAGATAGAGAGATAGAGAGATAGAGAGATAGAGAGATAGAGAGATAGAGAGATAGAGAGATAGAGAGATAGAGAGATAGAGAGATAGAGAGATAGAGAGATAGAGAGATAGAGAGATAGAGAGATAGAGAGATAGAGAGATAGAGAGATAGAGAGATAGAGAGATAAAGAGATAGAGAGATAGTGAGATAGAGAGATAGAGAGATTGAGAGTCTGAGAGATTGGGAGATTGGGAGATAGAGAGATAGAGAGATAGAGAGATAGAGAGATAGAGAGATAGAGAGATAGAGAGATAGAGAGATAGAGAGATAGAGAGATAAAGAGATAGAGAGATAGAGAGATAGAGAGATAGAGAGATAGAGAGATAGAGAGATAGAGAGATAGAGAGATAGAGAGATAGAGAAATAGAGAGATAGAGGGATAGAGAGATAAAGAGATAGAGAGATAGTGAGATAGAGAGATAGAGAGATTGAGAGTCTGAGAGATTGGGAGATTGGGAGATAGAGAGATAGAGAGATAGAGAGATAGAGAGATAGAGAGATAGAGAGATAGAGAGATAGAGAGATAGAGAGATAGAGAGATAGAGAGATAGAGAGATAGAGAGATAGAGAGATAGAGAGATAGAGAGATAGAGAGATAGAGAGATAGAGA
>CAXAQZ010000201.1:0-17790 GCA_963971145.1 Sussaba pulchella
CAGAAAAAGTATTTAGGGATCTAATCTAATATTTTCCACACGTGTTCCTGCCTACCAAGTCTTACAAAATCCACCCTATCAACCTTCTACCATTTCACTAAGCAAAACCAAACTCTCCAGAACGACCAACGACTCAAAACGATTTGTTTCAACAATACAGAAGAAGTTCTGGTTTTCCAGTCGGTAGGCGAACCCCCATAAACCTGGATTCGTGGAAACGTTTTGAACGCTTATCCACGAATAGAACGACAGTAGATGGGGGGGGGGGGGGGGCAAAATGTGAAAGGACGGAAACATTGATGGAAGTGGAATCCCGATGGTGCCGTAGATGATTGTCGTAATACATTTTGTCAGTGGTTTCAGTTCCCCAATGAGCGATTCCCATGTAAACGACATCCGGTTTGTACACACTGCCCTCTGGTGACCGCTCGTAAAATCCGGGACGACACCTGGCACGCTTCGGACTTGCCCGGTCCAGTGTGCTTGCAAAATCCGAATAATTTCGTAGACATGGCAAATAAAAAAAGAAGACAAACAAAGTCCATACTCGAGCAACGTTCCACGGGGTTTCCATGGATAACCCGGAAATAGTGAATTTTTCTCGTGAAATGTGTGTCGTGGGTTGAGAGGACTAGAACCGGATGAATGTATTCAAAGTGGAAGCTGATAAAGCCGGGACGGTAAGAGGGACGGCAAAGACCCATACACCGCAGAACCACAAATTCTATTTGGAGTCGTGGAAAATGTTGAGCCTCCGAGGAGCCGAGGGTGAAACCTACCCTCAGGGTGTGGAAAGAGACCGGGGCGAGGGAGAAACGACGATGGCTGCGGTGTAAGAACGAAGAGGGCAGATGATCCGGGTGATATCGGGACACGCCCTTTGCGAATCGACGACGGACTGTTTTGCGGCATTCTCGTTGAAGTATAATTCGGTATTTTGTCCCGAGAGAATGGGAGATGTTATAATGGTAGCCTCTGAAATCTCGTCGAGTGTCGGACCTTCGAGATTCTGACTGTTGCTTCGGTGAAGGAAAAACGGAAGAGAGATATGAAAGAATTTGATCGTCGTTGGTTGGAGGGAAAGTGGAAATGTTTAGCGACCTTAGGAACCCACTTTAGGGGGTCCTTCGTGTTTGCAAAGTCCAATTCTGTGACAAAATGTAAATGAGGGTTTTCGTCGATGCTTGGCTAATTCAGTTGGTCTTATATGTGAAAAAATGACCGACATGTGATGGTTGACTACCCGGCATTTGATCGGGAACGATTTGATCCGGACAATTCATCAAGGTGACAGCTTTTCGTCCTTTCAGGGAACTTCAAGGTTTCGAAGGTCATCCTGCATAGCTATTTTCATAATAATAGTAATAATAATGATAATAACAATAGTAATCGTAAAACAAATTTATAATGTAATTAATAATACAACATAATATAGCATGATATAATTATCATAAATATTTCAATACAAATATATTAATTCTATATATAATATAACGTAACAATAATAATAACTTTATTCGTTCGGTGAGAAAAATCTAGGAAAATAGAATACGCCTGAGACCGAACTAGAGGTGGTAAATGCCGATGTCATAAAAACGCCAACGAAACTCGAAGGGAAAAAGAATTTAAAAAAAAAAAAAAATGATTTCAGAACTATGCGGGCTAGATGTAAAAGCTCGAATAGCTTCGGTCGTCGAGCACTTTGCCGAAGCGTCTACGTGCACTCACCGGTGAAGAGGCACCGAGGGTGGAAAACTTGGGAGGCCTCTTATACTCCGACGGCAACTCGGTGAGACAGTTTGAGCGTTACACGTCGCCATCGAGAGTGAAAGCTGATGCGCCCGGGGCGCACCGCAATGCAGTGCAAAGTGCGACATGAATTCACTCGGACTACGACGAAATTCCGTCAACCTCGAGACACGAATCGAAACGAGGCATTGAACCATTTTTTTTCGGTCACCTCAATAACGAATCAAATAAAATTGAGTTCGTATAAACATCCAGAAATTATTGCACTTATGGAAAAACGAATAACAATAAACAGGATAACGCCAATAATTGAACAAAATTTAATACAAAATGAAATTTAAAAAAAACAAACGAGGAAAAATAAGCAAAATAGAATAAAATGAACAACGAACTAAGCAAATAAAATAATAAAAATGAATTACCCACAATTAATACGAAAAGAGCGATGGTTAACGCAAAAAAAAGGTAAAACGCAAACGATAAACATACAAGCAAAATAATGGAATGGAGTGAAACGAGCGGACAAAAGCGAGGGGGAAAAACGAAATATACGACAATATCCTGATCAGAATCCTACGATGAGGATTTGAGGTTAGGGGCACTTTTATTCAAATTCTCCGGTGACATTCGATCGGCGCGTATCGATGCCCGCGTGGTTTGAATACAAATGTCCCCGCGGTTCCATTCCGTCGTTGTCTCTCTCGCTGTATTTCCCCATTCTTGTTTCTTATTTCGCCTCCGGGGAATTTCTTGTTCCACCGCAAGCTCGAACCTCTCTATTTCCCTGGGTTTCAGTGAGAATCGTTTGCTCCCCCCTCCGCGCGAAAGGGGATTGCGAGCGAGGGAAAAGTGGAAAGAACAAAAATATAAGTCGAAAATAAAAAGTAACGAGCCCGAAACCGGGATCGAGTGGGCCAAGCCGGTGTTAAAGCTGGGAAATGAGGCTGGCTCGTTTTCGAGCGAGCATTTTCTCTTAAACGCTCTTTACGAAAGCCCCGGGAGCCCACTCCCAAAGTTTACGGATAAAATCAAGTGTGTTTCTCTTTTTTTACGTTTTTTTTTTAAACTTGCGAGCGTATTCGCAATTCTTTAGCTGCCTCGATGATTATGATGATATTTTTCACAATTCTGGGTAAATAAATGTCGATATAATGATTAATTGAATTTGTTGGATTGTAATTAATCGTATTAATGAGATTTCATGGGAGAAACCGTCTTTAGTGGGATGGACGTTAAAATTAAAGACACCGAAGTCGAACGCGGAAGGACAAAGAAATGAGGAAAAAGAGAAATAGACGGATGAATCGTGTGCCGGGCGCTGGAAAAATCTCTCAATTCCCACGAGTACTCTCCCGAGCACGGGGCGGGGCGCAAGCGTGGCCTCGTAAATTTTCCAGGACGTTTTAAAATGTTTCCCCGTACTACGGTGGACAAAACCACGGTTGCCCGTTGCGAAAATTCTCTTCCGTCTCTTCGTCGTTTCCGCTCGCGTTGCTTCGCCGCGATTTTTCTCGCGTCGCGATGGCACGACCGAATTTTCTTTGGGCTCGTGAAAAATGGGAACCCGCACGAGTGACGGTGAGTGCGAGTGTCGGAATGACGAGTGAAGGACGCAGGACGGGAAGGTTCATGTGTGGTAAATAAAAAATCGGTGTAAGTGACTGCGCGGATGTTCTTCGAGCTTGGAAAAGACGAGTGCGAGTGAGTGTTGCGGTATCAGCTCGCGTCGCGATAAAATAACAAAGTGGGTGTGAGTGGCTGTGCTATTTCCTGAGGCTATGGAAAGGTAAGAATAGTGTGAGTGGCAAAATTATACATCAAGGAAAAAGACCGAAGATCACGAGTAAGGATCAAAGTGTCACCTTGTGTTACAGTGAAGAAAAAGTAAACACAAATGAGCTTTTATTTTCCTTAGGCTCGTAAAAAAGGTGTCAGTGACAGTAAGTGTGAGTGCAGCAAAATGCTACGTCAAGGAACAAGACCGAAGATCACGAGGAGGTATCAAAGTGTCACCTTGTGTTACAGTGAAGAAAAATCGAACACAAATGAGCTTGCATTTTCCTTAGCCTCGAGAGATGTAAGAAAGGTGTCAGTCAGGGAGGGTGACTATCAGTGACCGTAAGAACGAAGAAGAAAAAACGATGCAAATCATGAGAACCATTGAGTGCGACCCTCTACGCCAAAAACCTTTTTAAAAAAAAGCTGCAGCGAATGATTCGCAAGTTTCTCGTTTTCAAGTCCCGAAATCGAGCATACGTGAGTGGCGCGAATTCGCCCGCAAGCTTTCGCGTCGCCATCGTCGAACACAACACGTGACATTAGCATTCCAAAAACGTGCGGACTATACGTCTCCGTGGGGTCGCCGTTGGTACACACGGAATTCAAACGATTTCTCGATCGAATTTTCCGTTGTTTTCCGACGGGAATAATTTACGACACACGAGTAGAACGAGAAAGGAGAAGGGTAGGCTCGACAAAACTGCACGGTGGAACCGCACTAATAGAGATTCTTAAAACGACGGCGGTGCAGGAGAGCGGAAAGGGGGCCGGAGAATTGAGAAAGTTCGCGATGCGGAAAAAAAGCGGTGCGGAAAGTGTGGAAGGAAATAAACGAAACGACATTCTTCGTTCGCGAACGAATAACAATGGTTATTGTAATTTTCCCAATTTGTACGTATTATTAAACAAAATACAAAGTCGGGCGTTTGAAAGAGGCTTTAAAGGGATTGCACGCAATTTGGTGGGTGGAAAAGATCGATTTTTGAACGGTAAATTTATTTGGTTGTGAAAAATTTCAACTGCAGTGAGCGAAAATCTTGCTTTTTGTGATTCGGATGTGGGGCTTTTACGAAAAACCATAAGTCGGTAGAAGGGTTTCCTCTTATTCGTTTTTTATCAACGAATTTTTATAAAAACTTACAACAATGATTTTAACTCAAACAACGATCACTTTGCGTTGAACTGAACGTTGAAAAGTAATGAATACGTGAATAGGGTGATTAGGGGGATTTTCATATTCACTGAAAACATCGATTTCAACTAGTCAAACTGTTTTTTGAGTATTTATGAAACTTGAAACCAATATAACGATTGCAGAACCTCTCAAAATAGCTCCGTTTCAGCCAGATGTTTTCTAATATTATATACTTCAAGTCCAAAGCCTGGCAAATTTTTTTTTTCCGTTAGCCACCCTAATATACATATAGACATATATTAGCTACGTGGATATACATATGTAAATCGTGCGAACGTAACTCGGAATCGGGTAATGGAGTCTTCCGCGGCTCCCGAGAAATATCGTTCGACAAAGAAAAACGTACTGATTCGTATCGCCATTTTAGGGTCGCCGGAGACATTTTCGAAGAATATTTTACCGGTAAAAACGTTCGAAAAATACCGAACTCGACTCACCAGCGAGGATTCGACACGCGTAAAAGGGGACGGAATCACGCGATAAGAAGAAGAGAGAAAGAGAGGGTCGGTTATCAACACGTGCTACCCAGAAGCTACGCTCGAATGTGACTGCGTATTTTTCGAACGACGGAGACTTCCTGTATTATGGATATTCTCGGTTTTCATACCACACCGGGACTATATAACACGGGATACGTGTATAACGCGGTACGTTTTTGGGATTCTACATTCGCGACGAATACGAAGGGTGCGAGAAACCGCGGAGTCACTGCTTCGGCGACAGCGCACCCTTCTGCATGTGCTTTTCGTTGGATAACTCGTAGACACCGAAACCACAAAATGGTCTGAACACGACAAACTTTTTCCACTGCGACGTATGTAAATATAACGTACAACTTATTTTTTGAATTCAGTTTATTTACTTGTCGTTTTTTTAAGTAGGATAGCGTTGGAGCAATAGAAATTGGATTGCATTTGCTTTTCGTTGGATAAATCGTAGACACCGAAACCACAAAATGGTCCGAACACGACGAACTTTTTCCACTGCGACGTATGTAAATATAACATACAACTTATTTTAAAATTTTTCTTTATTTTCTTGTCGTTTTTTTGAGTAGGATACCGTTGGATTAATATAAATTGGATTTCATACCGTATCGATTATGGGACAGAGCTGATATGGTTCATAGAATATTATATTTAAATTTATAAATTTGAAAAATGGACGTCCCAAAAAAATCTCGCCGACAGAATTACGAACAAAGTGAACGATACAAATTCTCACGATTGCGAGGCCTAAAATTTCGATTGAGCAAAGAATTTTCAAACAAGGAAAGGGTTGCGAATAATCGTAAATAATCGCACTATGATTATTATACAAAATTTGCAGCATGCCAAACTAATCAAACTAGTTTGGAGTTGAAATCCAAACTTTTGACGACAAAAATTTAATCAATCGAGAAACAAAAAAGAACCTTTGAAGAAGCCACGATAAAGGATTTATTAAAAGTATTGAAGACGTTAAGTTAAATTAATCAACCCCATGAAAAATCAAAGTTGCCTGGCGTTCCCGTTCGCCGTTCTGAATTTTGGCTGCTAAGCGCCGAGATTCGATGCCAATGTCTCGCGTCAGCTGTTATTAACGACAATATAACAGGAGTTTCGGAGAAACTAGACCGACCGCTAATTAAATTAATTTCGAAGCCACTCTTCCTCCTCTCCTGGCCGCACGAAATTCGACGGAGCCTCGTCAAAAGGGATTGGCGAAGGGGTACCAGTGGTTTCCGAGAAGTTGCACCCTTCCGCGTTACAACGGCTTGGGATAAATAGGTCTAATGGAGAACCAGCTGCTGCATTTTCACCACATTTTTAATAATTCCGAGAAAAGAATGGAAAAATCGAAAAAAAAATGTCTTTTCACGAATCTTTGTTAAACAGTTCAATTCAAAACAAAATGAAAACATTAATAATTCCGCAGCTGAAGTATTAGTAGGCTTTTTAATCATGCCTGGACTGAATTTATATGACGAAATCCATATAAAATATACATACATTATATTTCAAATCCAGTTTAGAGTTGAATAGTGGATAGATGAAAATACGATAAGGCTTGAGAAGCTCCCAGGCGAATCTTTGTTTAACAGTTAATTCAAAACAAAATGAAAATATCAATAACTCTGCAGCTGAAATATCGGTAAGCTTTTTAATTACGCCTGGACTCAATTTATACGACGAAATTCAATTACGGGTCTTTACGAAACCTCCAATAAATAAATTTAAAAAAAAAAAAAAATATCACAAATCCAGTTTAGAGTTGAATAGACGATAGATGAAAATGCGATAAGGCTTGAAGAGCTGCGAGGCGAATGAAACCAATTGAATCGACGACCAATAATCCTTTTTTCCCCAGTCAGCGGTAACGAGAGCCATCCCCCCACCCCAGCGGTTTCTCGAATTTTACGGGGATGAAGAAAGAAGAAGAAATAACGAAAAAGACGGGAAAAAAGAAGAAAAAACGTGGGAAGGCTGTTCAGAGCCGAGTGGAATCTTTAGCGCGGCAGTTGAGGATCCTGAAGGGGGAGAGGGGTGAAGTAGAAAAGAGCGAATAAGGCGTGATGGCCGCATCAGGCTTTCGTTTCAATTAACGCCCTTTCCCCGGTTCTGAATTCTCCCTCGCCTCACTGCTTCTTTCATTCGTGTTCTATATACGTTTATACAACCGCCGCATCGAAGAAAACGTCCGAAAGCTCGTCCCGCCTTTCTTCGGTGCTTTGTTGCTTCGCCGTCGTTTCGGAAGTAAGAAAGACAGTAAGACCGGAGCTTCTGGGGGGGGGGGGGAGGGACCAGGATAAATGGAGCGACGTCGAAGAGGATGGTCGACGCACTTTTTTTAATAATTTTATTTTGGATCATTTTATTTTTACGAAATTAACGTTGGTTCTTGGTTGTTTATTTGTACCTGTTTTATTTATTATTTTCTTGTCGAAAACGTGATCATTTGTCGGGCTCTCGTGAATTAATTAATACGAGCTCTGACTTTACGTTGATTTGGACGGTTTTTTGAATTGAGGAATCACGGAAATTTTATAGATTCGATTCAAATTATAGGCGTGTTTTTTACACACACACTCACGACGACATGGAAATACAAAAAAAAACTAGGGGGCCTATGGTTAGTAGTGTCCATGAATGTTTTTTTTTCAAAAAATTAAAAAACTACTGTACCAGATTGGAACAAAATCTAATCAGCTCTGAGTTACAGTAAAACACATCGATTGCATCGTTGTCCTCAATCAAAGGTCATCAATGACCTTAAAACGTGAAGATCCACCAAAAAATCGATTTTCGATTTTCAGTGTCATCACAATAACTTCCCTATAAAATCGGGATGTTAAAAAAACAAATTATCACCCAACTTCCCCAACGGGAAAACAAAACAAAAAACCACCAACCCGAAAGCAAATATTCGTCAGCGTCGTTCCTTCCCTACCGGTCGAAAAATTTGCAACCGACAAAAAATCTTCGCGAGTCACAAAATCCACGACGCTCCTCGACCCATCATCCCCGACGAAACCCCACCCCTCGAAATCTCCGGCCTTCGAATCATTATCCGGACAATGGAGAGGAACGCGTTTCTTCGGTGTTTCGTGAAGAAAGACGGAGGCTGACGAAGAGGAGAAGGAGAACGAGGAAGAACGTTTCGTGGAATTGCCGTGTTTTCGGGCAATGGGGGTGGATAAAACGGAGAACGCGTGATACAACGACGAAGACGCGAAGTCTCGCGTGAATTTGCATACAGAGCATCTGTCACCAGCCCCTTTAGCCGGGTTCGGCCATTTTCGAGTAGGTCGCTCGTCGTCGTCCCGTTCGTTTTCTCGCCCGTTGCGCTCTACTCCGTTCTCTGCTATCAACCACCTCGAATCTATGCGAATAATGGGCACAACCATTCTCATGGTAAATCCTTGCGAGGGACTCGAAACCCATCTTCGCATCTACCTAACTCGCGTTTCCACGTTTTTCCCCCGCGAGAAAATCCCCATAGGCTTACACTCGATGGCGTTTCGCGGGACTTCGATATGCTTTCTCCGCTATCCTCGTCGTTATCCTTCCCGGGGCCGCAACGAGGAGCCGGATCTTGAGAGGGTCATCTCTCTTGCAGACACTTTAGAGGTGACTATATATATGTATGGTGGATTAGCTGAATGAAGAAAACTTTGAAATTGCGCCGGTCGATTACCGATAAATTATTCGATCGTCTGGCGAGAACGATCCTTGGAGAAAAAAAATGTTCCATTGAGCTACCCCTGGAGATAAAACCGTTGAGAACGCAATCGAACGAGAATAATGTTTGCTACATATATATTTAAAAGTAGAACAAATTTGAAAAAAAAAATTGAATTTTAGAGAAGTTAAAAAAAAAAAACACGTCTCAAACATGAAAAAAAAACAACCCGGTATCCGCTGAATTACCAGAATATGTTTAGGATACTAAAAACTTGGAGCAAATTTGTTAAAAAGAATCGCTGCACAGGACCTACAAAAATAAACGAATAAATAAATAAATAAAAGAATCACACATCAAAATAAATAAAAAAAATCATGGGTTCGACAAAATACGCGTAGCTCGACGTTGACTGATGATAAAGCGCGATAATCGTCAGATCTAACATCACAGAGAAGGGAAGAATAAAGTGAACCGAAAGGAAAAGTCGAAAGCTCCGCGAAGGTCTCATCGAATTGACGAAAGGTAGAAAAAAACCGCCCGGAGTTTCGTTTCCGGAGCTGCGAAACTTTCCAGGGAAAGTTACGGAAATACGTGAGGAGACGCGGCGGCGGGAAGGGTGGGGTAGAGGGGGAAGGCAGAGGGAAAGGGTCAGAGGGGATGAGGGAAGGCTTTTCCCGATCGCGTTAGAAGCTTTCCAGGCACGAACGCGCGAGCCATTGAAATTCACCGCGAATTCCGCTTTCCATTTCTATCCCGGTTGTCTACCGGCATCGAGAACCGGATGGGGAAATGTAGGGGAGGGGGGGGGGGGGGGGTGGCGCGCCAGTACCCAACAAAAGCGACGAGGTGGAGGTACGGTCGGGACTATACGTTGATGCCGCGTATCGGAGGGAGAAACGAGAGCGAAACCCGAAGCTTGATATGTATATATATGGTATATATGGTATATATGAGGCATCCCACGTCAAATCGAGCGATCGAAACTCTGACTCCTACCGATTCAGTTCATGATTTTTTTTTTTGGCTTTCATTCGACCCCGAAAACACCCCTGATTTTTCTCAGAATTTTTGGGTCCTTCGACAACCGTTGAAAAAATTGAAACCTGCCCCCAAATAAGGAAAGATTCCAGTAGGTAAAAAAACAAGAATTGCCGATATTTCAGAGTGGGATTGCTATCCAATAGCTGAAGCTTTTTCCTCCGAATAAAAAAATGACATATCAAAATTTTAAATTATGTCGAAGTATGGTTTTCTTTTTTTTTATTTGGGCGTCTTTAATTTTTTTTCAAAGATTATAAGGGGAGCCGAAAATTATGAAAATATTAGGGATGTTCTTGGAATCGATTGGGAGCCCAAAAAAAATTCATGAACTGAATCGGTAGGCGTTAGGCTTCTGACCGTCCGATTTGACGTGGAATATCCCATATATATATCCGCATAGCCACTTTGCTTCCCGATCACATCCTCCGTTTTTTCTCCATCTTTCTCTTCGCCCAGCCCTCCCTCTGTTTTTGCTCTCCATCTGACGTCTCTTTTCTAGAACAACTAACGTCGGAATTTCACGTTACTTCGATATATTAATTCAATGATTTCACTCGGGAAAAACCGCTTCGTTAGCCACTCCACGAAACGGCTATCGTCGTTTTCTTTTCTCGCAATATGGGAACATGTATGGGAAATATAGATAAGCATTATTTTATTACAAAGATAATGGAAAAATGAAATGAAGTAATGAAGAAAATTGTATCGAGATAACAGAGGGTGAAGAAGAACAAGAAATAATCCGAGAAAGAAATTTAAAAAGAACTATAATAATAAATTAAATTATACGTACAAGCTCGAAATATAATCTAGATAAAAATCCTAAGAGAGAAGAATTGCGCTCAATCAAATAAAAATAGATAGATCAATAAGAAAAAATATATAGATGTCTGAATCGAGAAATAGAGAAAAAAATCAGTAAATACTTAGTAGGAAGATCCATTTTATAATAAAAATGCAAGAGAAATAACGAACAAGGCAGCGAATATATAAAATATAAAAGACGAAGATTAAAAATCCATAACAATAAAATATCGAACCGATAACCCTGAAATAAAATCAAATGACGCCAATTACAATGGAACAGAATTCACATAAAAATCCTGGGGCCATAAAGGGCAGAGTAAGTCCGGTTTGTCATGAAAATAACCAAAAAAAAGGCACAAAACATAAAAACAACGATTTCACCTTCACATGGATTAAATTCGTGGAAAGGAAGAACCTGCAACAAGGCTCCACCGAGGATGCTGTGTAGAAGCTGGGCGCAAGAGTCAACAGTCGGATTATGATGATAACTCGTCGAGCTGAGCCGATGGTGAAACAAGCGCCGGGTTTCGCATTAGCGAGAAACAAGGCTAAGGTTTGTCGATTATCGGCGAGTGCGTATTACCTTGAAAACATCAGAAGAGACAACCTGAAGAGACAAACAGAAGAGGAGAAAGCTGGACGACGCATGAGAGCCATCTGTCCGGTAAAACGTGCGGCCTTGACAGCCCTAAGTAACACAAACGCAACGACGTGCGATTGAAAACGAGTTTAAAGCGAATTTTCCGAGGAAATGCATTAGCTTCTGGCTATCAGTGAAAGGTAGTGAAGTGAGTTTTGAGGGAGATGAGTGTGGCGTGCTAGTAGAACGACGAGGGCGAGGCGAGCCTTCGTCTGGCAGTTCAGCAAGCTGTGGGTGAAAAATAGCAGCGACTTATTAAACGGTAAAAGTTGGTTGCGCGAGACGAACGAGGGCCGGGCAACGTCGTCGTCGTCGTCGTCCCTCTTATCCCTTCTTGCTTTGATATATCGCTAGCCAAACTTCGTTCTGTGAAACCTTGTTTTTCACCTTGCACCCCGCTACCATTTTTCTTTTTATATATATATTGCCCATTGTCAAATTAGGGTCCATTTTTCACCGGCAAACGTCACGGTTCGAAGGAAACTACGAGAAACGAAGGGAACGAGGGCGCACGCGGGAAAAGGCGTGATATAGATATCACCGATCGTTTTATCGAACCCGTAAAGACGAGTTTTCAACGTCGCATTTGGAGTCAACTGCGTCTAATCTTCAGGGATTTATGATCAAGAATGCGCATTTCTTCGAAGAGAATGTATTCAAAATACTTTTATTAATAAATTATCAGGAATTATAATATCAAACAAAAATCAGAATCAATTGACAAACAATGATTCAACTGAATTTTTCATTGTCATTGCAGATATGGGAACAATTTAATTGTTGCACCATAATTAATCATCGTTATTTCTCTAAAAAAATATTCTCAATAGTTTCTAATCGATCCATTGTCGATCTCCGCTTGGGACCGACACGAAGGGTCGTCAATCCATGAGGAACCCGGACTTACGTTATCAAAAAGCGAAATGTACTTTCGACGCCGCTAGCGCCGGGAAGAATCCGAAAAAAAATACGGAAAGCCACCATAAGGCCGAAGGTAGAGAATAAAAGTGGAAAAGTCCGACGTACCATGTCGATTGTTGCCATCAAACCATCCCTTAGGGATCCCCATAGAATGTCGTCCTCCCAAGAGTATCTCACTTACAATGCTGCGGAACACACGAATCACGTTTATAGAGTGTAAGCCCATACTTGACGACGTCAGCCAGCGACGATTCAGCTCCGCCAGATCCTACCTTACGTCCTGGAATTACGCGGGTGAGAATCACGGCAAGGATACTCCCGTCAGGATCAGCCGGTCTAATGTTAGGGGCAAAGCTTCTTAAGAGCGGTAACTCCTCTCGGCTACTCGACTTTCGCTCCTTATCGTTGCTCTTAACGTACATCTCCCGGAAAACCAAGCAAAATCTGCGGAACCTGATCACCAACGTCCGACCAGGATCTCGTCACACATTCCAACTACCAGCATCACGCGACATCGCGATCTTGATGATCTTTCGCGAAGGAACGCGAACGTAGTCAAAACTTTTCGCGTGTAACCTCTAAAAGTACTTTGATGTCGATAAGAAGCCGGGATTAAGGTAAAAAATCTACGTATACCGTCAGCGGCACTCAACCGAAGGATTATGCGAGATAGGGACAGTAACAAAGAAAACAAAAACAACTCGTAAACCCAACGCTGGTCGGGTCACCTTGCGAGGAGCCACACTGTGTAGACTCAACACTGTCTTGTTTTTGTTTTCGTTGGCGAACGAGTGCCCACGCCACGGGGCTTTGTGTTTTGTGCACTCTCTTCTTCTCTCTCTTTCTTTCTGTCTCGCTCTGACTCTTTTGCCTTTGCCCTTGTCGTCCGCCGGACGCTTGGCTTTGATTTAATAGCGAAAAATACGGAGCCCGTGTCGGGGTCCGGGGAAATGAGAGCAATTTGAACCTCACCCGGCTCATCCCCCCCCCCCTCCCTCCCACCGGTCTTCCACCGACTCGTACTCCCCGGGGCTGCCATCGTCCACGTCCCGGAGACTCCAGTCCGATAGCTCGGCTTGCACCGGGTGCGCCCGCTGCTACATCGCCTTTATTATATTACAACGGTAGGAAACAAGTGAAACGAAACGAAGCGAAAACCAAGACGAGAAAAGAATGTTATCTATCTTTATCGTGATGCAGCGTACCGCGGTAAGCAATATAATCCCTTATAAACTAGTTCCCAGGTAACACGGCGTCGATTCTTTCTCATCGAATGATGGCCCTACGACCTCCGAGTGGCCAATTTCCCATTGCGAAAACGCATTCGGATAACGCGTTGGTGCACAGCTGTCGAAGAAATTGCTTCTGCGGTTGATTGTACCACGATGCACTTTATATTGCGATCGCGAGGCTGTGCGGTTGCGCGATGCCTCGGATGTACTTTAATTCGAATCTCACCGAGGTCCAACCGAGTGTCGGCGCGGTCATCAAGGATGGAAGAAAGAGAACGTGGATGAAAAATGTCGGAAGAAATTGCGGTGTCTCGAGGTCGGTGTATCGAACGGGGCATCGGGCCAATCGTATGTGGGTAACCAATATTGCACCGATGATTCGCCATTATGGAAACGCTCGGGTTTTGGATTTCGATTCGAGTGGTTTACAAGCTGCAGACGGTTTAAGTGAGCATAAGTGGATGTGTTATAGTTAATACAGGGGATTTTGATAAGAGATAGGCGTTTGGTAACGAAAATTTGTTTGAGATACTTTCATTACCGAATGACCGTGGATTGTAATAACTATTGCATATAAAAAATCAGCATAAAACAACTAATTATTTCAGTTATATATAATTACTGGAGAAACGTTGGAAATTTCACTTCCTTCCCAATTAATTATTCAACTGAATATAATTATATAACTGAATATAATTATATATAATATTTCAACTGGATATAATAATAATAACTAAAATAATAATTATTCAACTGAAACAGCATTTAAAGTACATTTTCATCGAACGGATGCCCATCCACGATTTTACTGCAGCATTTAGATTTTCGTACACTCGTACGAACCTCGATTCCGTTTACTCCTGGCCGACGCCAAAAGAAGAAACTAATGACGACGCAAAAGAAGCAGAAGACGAAGCCGAAGAAGAAACCAAAGAACGGAATCCTCGTTTATACTCGCTGGCGCTGTCGGCCGAGAACTTGTCAAGATCTACGACGTAAAAAAAAAAACACCTACCGATGTTTGGCTTCCACCTGCTGCTAATTCACGACTTAACGCTACTCCTCGTGAATCGCGAGATAGAAGATCTGGACAAGAAACTCGCGCGAGCGTATGGCGTGTAATACGCGGTGTCTACGAAAGCGAGAGTTCACGAATGCGTCGAGGGTCGCCGAAAAAGGAGTCGCCTTCCGTCGCCATGTACGCTGTAACTTCAACCGGTGAACAGACTGGCACGGGACGGTCAACTTTTTCCACCGCTCTGGCATGGAGATCACAATACCATCCTGTAAATGGCAAATTACTTTCACGGGTTGGAAAAAAACTCGACGTTTTGACGAAAGAAATTGTCAGATCTGGCGATCTAATTGAATAAATCAAACCAAACATCAGAAAACACGAAAACAACGAACCATCGAAACAAATAGCGACAGGTGGATTTCGTATTAAAACAGCGATCGAATTCCTGTGGTACATGAGAGAGAGAGGGGTTCATTTCTCATATCGAGGAGGGTTGAAACAGGCCTGTCATGGTCCGTACTTCCTGATGTGAAAAAAGTGACGAGGAGTAAAGTCAACCGCGAGAAGGAACGCGCGAAGGACAAAAAAGACGACGAAGCGAAGACGAGCATCCCTCGCGTGTGAATCAAGGGGTAGGTCCTTCGGGATTCGAGAATCCGAAGGGACTCGCGGGTTCCGTCGTCGCGCCGTCCTTAACAAACTTATTTCGAGGTCGGGTGGGTGTCGATTCCGGGGCACCGGAAGGACAGGGACCTCGGAAGAGGAGAGGAAATTGGAAATGGAAAGAGAAGAGGATGGAAAAGTTCATTCGGCAGGGAATTTCGAAGAATTCGCGACGTTGGGAAAGCGAGAGGTAAAAAGAATGAACCGTAGACGGAAACGGGACGAAGTTGGTGGAAGATAAACGAGACGAAATAAGATGACGAGTGATATTCTAGGTGGGCGAGTTACGATCAATAGCCCGATGGATATTCGCGTCTGCGGACGATGTCGCTGGTTTGAGACGTGAGAACGGGCTTGACGAAGAAGACGACGAAGAAAGGGACGGAAAAAAAAGGAAGAAGTTAACGCGACCCCCTCGGAATCGAATGATTCGTGCGTGGCTTCGTTAATTTCTATCTTCGAAGGAGCCCCGATATTCCTGCCTCTGGATTCTGCGTGCGTCCTTCAGGGGTGGTTGGATAAAATTGGCAGAATAGGAATGTCGGAATAAAAGTATGAAGTCTATCACGCCGTATTAGCTACGGTTTAGGGAAGAATTCTGGAGTTAGTTCGAATATGTATTTCCCAGACGAGATGGGTTACAATGGGCTCATTGCCGCCCTATCAACGTTCTCGAGTCCGTAAGAAAAACAGTAGCAAGTCCATGGTTCCGATTTACAAGAAACTTGTTAGTTAATGAAGAAACAATTTTTTTCTGATTTCGGAGACGCCGCGATTCACCCAACTTGGGACATTCTTCATCAAACACATTTCAAATAGCGGCTGTGATTATCCGCAGTCGCCTCGTTATCCGATGATGTCAGAACTCATCAGCGTTACGAACCATCGTCATCATTGTCCGGTAATTGTCCCGGCTTGATGAATTTGATTATTACGGGTAGTTCATGCAACTCGGATCATTATAAAGACGGGAGTTTGTGGATTAAACCTGTAACACAATCCGAATTACGACGATGAGAAAAGGTACGATGATACGAAGAGGATCTTGATTGGGAGCCACTGGCCGCATAACCAGCATAGCTCGAGGCTCCTTCGGGTCTTTCTGCTCTTCCCCATTCGTCGTCGTCATCCTCCTCGTGTATCGGCAACCTTCGCCCGCTTCTTCTTCGTCTCCTTCTTCGGATTCTAGTTCCCTCGACATAAGTGCAACTAGACAGAGATCGGGACATGAGAGAGCCTCCGGACTTTTGTGTGGCATAGTGGCCGGTTGTATCTATAAAACATGTTGAATAAATATATATATATACACGTATATAAACGTATATATGTATATAAACCGTGGCGAGTATAATGGATAGTAGGTAGGAGGTAAGTCAGGTCCTAGCAGGGAGCCCATTATCGCCTCCCGGCAATCTACGCTCAACCTTGTGGCTTTCTTATTACGCGCATTCGCCAGTCGCTGAAAGACCGGAAGACAACTGTTCTTGTACGTCGCTCGCGCCACTTTCCTAGTGTGATCAAACGATGCTTGATAATCGTTATAGCGTCGATTCGAAAAATAAATGAACGATCGAGGAAAGGAAAACAATGGGTGCCTCGGTTGGTGGAATGAAACCATTCGGTTGCACGCAACTTCGTAAGCTTCTCGGTTCTCAAAGTTTTTCCCGTTAAAGAAAATTGCGAATATTTGTTCACGATTCATACAAAATTATGATACTTGGATGAATTATTTGAAAGTCGGAAAGTTTGTGAATTTATTATTCTTATTTTATTAGGTCGTAGTAGGTTGATAGCACGGAAAATAAATTAAGACGGCGTGATTCGAGTCACGGATTTCGAGAAATAAAATCTCACGTACAAAATCTCGTTCGCTCATGGCCAGAATATTTCGAGAAAATTTTTGTGTGAAACGCTCGAGCCACGGGAGTTTGTTGTAAAACGCACAGATGCGAGCCTCATGTCAATTACGGTATTGGAAAGAGTCCGGTGAGGCTAAAAATCGAGTCCAACGAGTCTGGAACATGATCGATGAGAAGTGGATCGAGTGCCCGATGCCGGAGGTATATATGGGGATCTCTCGTGGAATACGAGTGAAAGCTGAGAGCCGGAGCGGCAAAGGGCGTGGGTTCTGTTCTCATCGTCAATGAGTACTCCGTCGAGAGCATCGGACTCTTGAACCACTCTTGTGTTACGGAATGGAAAACGCGTGCATATATGAATAAAACAGTTCAGAAGTGTAATAAGAGCTCGTGGAAAATTCTCAAGCTACTTTGATAGGATGGAAATTGATATTCAAGAATTTTTTCATTCTAAATTCCGTATTATTTGTATTGCCTACTCGTTTATTTATAATAATTTGCAAGTTGACGTTTAATGATATATTATTTTTTACACAATTTCCGTGCTCTAGAAATCCAACAAAAACGAGATGGAAGAAAACCCAAAATTATTTGTTGCGAAAACAATTGAAATAATGAAAATTTGTGCGAAAAAAAAGTTGGAAGCTGTGGAATCCATTCATGCCACAGTCGAATGATAATCTTTCGATTATCTCTCGACCTTTGTTATCCCACGAGATTTG
>CAXAQZ010000202.1:0-36912 GCA_963971145.1 Sussaba pulchella
ACTAACACTAACACTAACACTAACACTAACACTAACACTAACACTAACACTAACACTAACACTAACACTAACACTAACACTAACACTAACACTAACACTAACACTAACACTAACACTAACACTAACACTAACACTAACACTAACACTAACACTAACACTAACACTAACACTAACACTAACACTAACACTAACACTAACACTAACACTAACACTAACACTAACACTAACACTAACACTAACACTAACACTAACACTAACACTAACACTAACACTAACACTAACACTAACACTAACACTAACACTAACACTAACACTAACACTAACACTAACACTAACACTAACACTAACACTAACACTAACACTAACACTAACACTAACACTAACACTAACACTAACACTAACACTAACACTAACACTAACACTAACACTAACACTAACACTAACACTAACACTAACACTAACACTAACACTAACACTAACACTAACACTAACACTAACACTAACACTAACACTAACACTAACACTAACACTAACACTAACACTAACACTAACACTAACACTAACACTAACACTAACACTAACACTAACACTAACACTAACACTAACACTAACACTAACACTAACACTAACACTAACACTAACACTAACACTAACACTAACACTAACACTAACACTAACACTAACACTAACACTAACACTAACACTAACACTAACACTAACACTAACACTAACACTAACACTAACACTAACACTAACACTAACACTAACACTAACACTAACACTAACACTAACACTAACACTAACACTAACACTAACACTAACACTAACACTAACACTAACACTAACACTAACACTAACACTAACACTAACACTAACACTAACACTAACACTAACACTAACACTAACACTAACACTAACACTAACACTAACACTAACACTAACACTAACACTAACACTAACACTAACACTAACACTAACACTAACACTAACACTAACACTAACACTAACACTAACACTAACACTAACACTAACACTAACACTAACACTAACACTAACACTAACACTAACACTAACACTAACACTAACACTAACACTAACACTAACACTAACACTAACACTAACACTAACACTAACACTAACACTAACACTAACACTAACACTAACACTAACACTAACACTAACACTAACACTAACACTAACACTAACACTAACACTAACACTAACACTAACACTAACACTAACACTAACACTAACACTAACACTAACACTAACACTAACACTAACACTAACACTAACACTAACACTAACACTAACACTAACACTAACACTAACACTAACACTAACACTAACACTAACACTAACACTAACACTAACACTAACACTAACACTAACACTAACACTAACACTAACACTAACACTAACACTAACACTAACACTAACACTAACACTAACACTAACACTAACACTAACACTAACACTAACACTAACACTAACACTAACACTAACACTAACACTAACACTAACACTAACACTAACACTAACACTAACACTAACACTAACACTAACACTAACACTAACACTAACACTAACACTAACACTAACACTAACACTAACACTAACACTAACACTAACACTAACACTAACACTAACACTAACACTAACACTAACACTAACACTAACACTAACACTAACACTAACACTAACACTAACACTAACACTAACACTAACACTAACACTAACACTAACACTAACACTAACACTAACACTAACACTAACACTAACACTAACACTAACACTAACACTAACACTAACACTAACACTAACACTAACACTAACACTAACACTAACACTAACACTAACACTAACACTAACACTAACACTAACACTAACACTAACACTAACACTAACACTAACACTAACACTAACACTAACACTAACACTAACACTAACACTAACACTAACACTAACACTAACACTAACACTAACACTAACACTAACACTAACACTAACACTAACACTAACACTAACACTAACACTAACACTAACACTAACACTAACACTAACACTAACACTAACACTAACACTAACACTAACACTAACACTAACACTAACACTAACACTAACACTAACACTAACACTAACACTAACACTAACACTAACACTAACACTAACACTAACACTAACACTAACACTAACACTAACACTAACACTAACACTAACACTAACACTAACACTAACACTAACACTAACACTAACACTAACACTAACACTAACACTAACACTAACACTAACACTAACACTAACACTAACACTAACACTAACACTAACACTAACACTAACACTAACACTAACACTAACACTAACACTAACACTAACACTAACACTAACACTAACACTAACACTAACACTAACACTAACACTAACACTAACACTAACACTAACACTAACACTAACACTAACACTAACACTAACACTAACACTAACACTAACACTAACACTAACACTAACACTAACACTAACACTAACACTAACACTAACACTAACACTAACACTAACACTAACACTAACACTAACACTAACACTAACACTAACACTAACACTAACACTAACACTAACACTAACACTAACACTAACACTAACACTAACACTAACACTAACACTAACACTAACACTAACACTAACACTAACACTAACACTAACACTAACACTAACACTAACACTAACACTAACACTAACACTAACACTAACACTAACACTAACACTAACACTAACACTAACACTAACACTAACACTAACACTAACACTAACACTAACACTAACACTAACACTAACACTAACACTAACACTAACACTAACACTAACACTAACACTAACACTAACACTAACACTAACACTAACACTAACACTAACACTAACACTAACACTAACACTAACACTAACACTAACACTAACACTAACACTAACACTAACACTAACACTAACACTAACACTAACACTAACACTAACACTAACACTAACACTAACACTAACACTAACACTAACACTAACACTAACACTAACACTAACACTAACACTAACACTAACACTAACACTAACACTAACACTAACACTAACACTAACACTAACACTAACACTAACACTAACACTAACACTAACACTAACACTAACACTAACACTAACACTAACACTAACACTAACACTAACACTAACACTAACACTAACACTAACACTAACACTAACACTAACACTAACACTAACACTAACACTAACACTAACACTAACACTAACACTAACACTAACACTAACACTAACACTAACACTAACACTAACACTAACACTAACACTAACACTAACACTAACACTAACACTAACACTAACACTAACACTAACACTAACACTAACACTAACACTAACACTAACACTAACACTAACACTAACACTAACACTAACACTAACACTAACACTAACACTAACACTAACACTAACACTAACACTAACACTAACACTAACACTAACACTAACACTAACACTAACACTAACACTAACACTAACACTAACACTAACACTAACACTAACACTAACACTAACACTAACACTAACACTAACACTAACACTAACACTAACACTAACACTAACACTAACACTAACACTAACACTAACACTAACACTAACACTAACACTAACACTAACACTAACACTAACACTAACACTAACACTAACACTAACACTAACACTAACACTAACACTAACACTAACACTAACACTAACACTAACACTAACACTAACACTAACACTAACACTAACACTAACACTAACACTAACACTAACACTAACACTAACACTAACACTAACACTAACACTAACACTAACACTAACACTAACACTAACACTAACACTAACACTAACACTAACACTAACACTAACACTAACACTAACACTAACACTAACACTAACACTAACACTAACACTAACACTAACACTAACACTAACACTAACACTAACACTAACACTAACACTAACACTAACACTAACACTAACACTAACACTAACACTAACACTAACACTAACACTAACACTAACACTAACACTAACACTAACACTAACACTAACACTAACACTAACACTAACACTAACACTAACACTAACACTAACACTAACACTAACACTAACACTAACACTAACACTAACACTAACACTAACACTAACACTAACACTAACACTAACACTAACACTAACACTAACACTAACACTAACACTAACACTAACACTAACACTAACACTAACACTAACACTAACACTAACACTAACACTAACACTAACACTAACACTAACACTAACACTAACACTAACACTAACACTAACACTAACACTAACACTAACACTAACACTAACACTAACACTAACACTAACACTAACACTAACACTAACACTAACACTAACACTAACACTAACACTAACACTAACACTAACACTAACACTAACACTAACACTAACACTAACACTAACACTAACACTAACACTAACACTAACACTAACACTAACACTAACACTAACACTAACACTAACACTAACACTAACACTAACACTAACACTAACACTAACACTAACACTAACACTAACACTAACACTAACACTAACACTAACACTAACACTAACACTAACACTAACACTAACACTAACACTAACACTAACACTAACACTAACACTAACACTAACACTAACACTAACACTAACACTAACACTAACACTAACACTAACACTAACACTAACACTAACACTAACACTAACACTAACACTAACACTAACACTAACACTAACACTAACACTAACACTAACACTAACACTAACACTAACACTAACACTAACACTAACACTAACACTAACACTAACACTAACACTAACACTAACACTAACACTAACACTAACACTAACACTAACACTAACACTAACACTAACACTAACACTAACACTAACACTAACACTAACACTAACACTAACACTAACACTAACACTAACACTAACACTAACACTAACACTAACACTAACACTAACACTAACACTAACACTAACACTAACACTAACACTAACACTAACACTAACACTAACACTAACACTAACACTAACACTAACACTAACACTAACACTAACACTAACACTAACACTAACACTAACACTAACACTAACACTAACACTAACACTAACACTAACACTAACACTAACACTAACACTAACACTAACACTAACACTAACACTAACACTAACACTAACACTAACACTAACACTAACACTAACACTAACACTAACACTAACACTAACACTAACACTAACACTAACACTAACACTAACACTAACACTAACACTAACACTAACACTAACACTAACACTAACACTAACACTAACACTAACACTAACACTAACACTAACACTAACACTAACACTAACACTAACACTAACACTAACACTAACACTAACACTAACACTAACACTAACACTAACACTAACACTAACACTAACACTAACACTAACACTAACACTAACACTAACACTAACACTAACACTAACACTAACACTAACACTAACACTAACACTAACACTAACACTAACACTAACACTAACACTAACACTAACACTAACACTAACACTAACACTAACACTAACACTAACACTAACACTAACACTAACACTAACACTAACACTAACACTAACACTAACACTAACACTAACACTAACACTAACACTAACACTAACACTAACACTAACACTAACACTAACACTAACACTAACACTAACACTAACACTAACACTAACACTAACACTAACACTAACACTAACACTAACACTAACACTAACACTAACACTAACACTAACACTAACACTAACACTAACACTAACACTAACACTAACACTAACACTAACACTAACACTAACACTAACACTAACACTAACACTAACACTAACACTAACACTAACACTAACACTAACACTAACACTAACACTAACACTAACACTAACACTAACACTAACACTAACACTAACACTAAAACTAACACTTACACTAACACTAACGATAACACTAACACTAACACTAACACTAACACTAACACTAACACTAACACAACCCCGCCACTGCCGGTCCCAAGTCCGGGACCTACTACGCAAGAAGTGGGGAAGGGGGAGGGGGAGGAGTAACACCTCGCTATAAAAAACCTTGGTCTATCTGGCTCCGGATAGTAGCACCATGTTAGGGCCCCTGCCTAGGGTCACAGGCTAGGGGAAGGAACCCCGAATATAAAACCAAACATGGATCAGGACCTAACGGAAATGGATCTTACGGTGCAGGAGAGGGACACTCCAGTACCGGCGTCGCCAGGAAGTGGGCAAGCGGGCTTCCGGACGTCGTCATCGAGCGACCGCAGTGCCTCAGGGGTGGCAAACTTGGCCCCTGGAGAATTTAAGACTACAAGTACCACGGATGGAAGAGGAAACACAGGAACACCTGAGTTTCGCCTAGCGGGACCAGATGCTGGACGCACTACGCGGCGTCGGGTCAATTACGCTCAAGTGGTTGGCCTGCAGCAACAGGAGGAGACAATCCCTAAGCGTTTTCATGAAACGCTGCAATGGGAAGACGGGAAACTTGCGGAACTTGCTGCAGTTATAGATGGCCTTGTGAGTTTCAGCAAAACAAAACGGAATATGTTCGCAGCAGTTAAGGACGGTCTTGAAAAGGCCAGCGACACCCTACGAGAATTGCTGCAATACCGAAGCGCTAGGGTGGACTATGTAACCCCCCGGCGGAAGCCGATAGAGACGAATAATAGTCGGACCCCTGGGGCATCCCCCATGAACGCGAATAGCAACGACAGGAGAAGGAAAAGGGATGCGAATACTCCTAGCCCACGGGAACAAGATGGTGGCCGACCGAGAAAAAAGACAACAAGCACAGAAATGGCGCAGTGGACAGTGGCTTCAAAAAACCCCCGAGGTGGGCGGCAAAAAGAGTCAGTGATCCCGAAGGATAGCAACACTGGTGACAGCGACCTGGCGAAGATAAAGCGTCCACAAAGGGTCAGGCTTAAGAGGCCCCGCCACGAGGCTGTCGTTGTGAGCTTAACGCCGGGCTGCCAATACGAAGATGCCCTAAGGAAGATCAGGGCAGGGATCAAGCCGGAGGAGTTTGACGTCAGGGTCATCTCGATCCGACAAACCCGGGCAGGGGATGTCCTCATCGAACTTACCGCCACCGCGGAGAATAGGTCGAGATTTGGAGCAAAAGTCGGTGAGATTGTGGCGGACAACGGCAAGGTCAAGCACCTTGTTCCAAGGGCACAGCTTGAGCTGAGAGACCTCGACGCTGCAACTGATGAAGAGGAGGTTAGAGAAGCGCTGAGAGCGGCTTTGGGGGAAGACGAGCGAGGTGACGTCAAAGTTACACTCACGAAGCCGAGCGGTTGGGGCAGCCGCAGAGCTTTTGTGGAGGTCGATGAGGCAG
Source organism: Sussaba pulchella (assembly GCA_963971145.1). Classification (NCBI taxonomy): domain Eukaryota; kingdom Metazoa; phylum Arthropoda; class Insecta; order Hymenoptera; family Ichneumonidae; genus Sussaba; species Sussaba pulchella. Next base: position 7,493 of record CAXAQZ010000202.1, read on the forward strand.
CCGCGACGAAACTCTGCGCTGTGGACCATGTTAAAATTGGGTGGGTCAATTGTAGGATTCGCGAGCGGGAGCGACTCGATCGCTGCTACCGCTGCCACGGGCGAGGACATACAGCAACGAGCTGCAAGGAGGCAGATCGCAGTAAGCTGTGTTGGAAATGTGGAGAGGAGGGCCACCAGGCTGCGATGTGCACTAACTCCCCAAAGTGCTATGTCTGCGCTGAACGGAACGATGGAACCCCGAGTGATCATGTCCTAGGTACACACCGATGTAGCGCTTATCGGAGGCCAGTGTGCAGCCGGCCGACCTGATGGCGACCTTTTTACAAGGAAATCTGCAGCGCTCGCGGCTGGCCCAAGATCTACTGGCCCAGATAGCCTGGGAACATGACGCTCACCTCGTTTTTGTAAGCGAGCAGCACCTCAATGCTCGTGTTAGTGGATGGTTCACCGATCGATGTAACACCGCAGCCGTTTGGGTTAGAAACGTAGTCGAATACCCAGTGGAAGCCTCCGGTCAAGGCGACGGACACGTCTGGGCTCAAAGCAGGGGGGTCAGGTATTACAGTGTTTATCTCTCCCCCAACGAAGGAATGCCAACGTTTGAAGTGAAGCTAGGCGAACTCGAAGACTCTATCCGCGACTGGGGACGAGAAGTGCTTGTAGCAGGTGACTTCAACGCCAAGTCAGACGAGTGGGGAATGAACCGGACCTGCAGCAGAGGAAAAGCCGTGGGCGATATGGCAGCTCGTACTGGGCTTGCTGTCATGAACACCGGAAAAGTCCCCACCTTTCGGAGGGCAGGATGCCGGGGCTCAATTCTAGACCTCACATTCGCGACCCCCAGACTGGCAGCGAGGCTCCGAAGGTGGCAGGTACTCGAGGAGTTCTCGGGGAGTGACCACCAGTATGTGGCTTTCGAGATCGAAGCCGGACCGATCGACAGTGTGAACAGAAGCCGCACAGCGAGACCAGTAGCGTGGAACGTTGCGAAATTCGACCGAGCAGCATTCCTCAATGCATTACCATGGACGAATGAGCTTTGCACCGAAGCGCACGTGGCGGAGACACCGACGCGGATGGAGGCTGAGAAACTCATCGATCGGACGACCAAGGTAATTGTCGGAGCATGTAACGCTTCCATGCCGAGGCGCGCAAGCATCCGGCGCCGGAAGTCGCAGTATTGGTGGACTGAGGAAATTGCCGAGTTGCGGAGGCTAGCGTTTGCTGCAAGGCGACAAGCGCAACGTGCAAAGCGAAGGGGGGACCTAAGCATCAATCGCGAATTATATGTCACGGCGAAAAAGCAGCTCGGAAATGCCATCAAAGCCAGCAAGAAGGCCTGCTGGAGAGCGCTTTGTCAAGAAGTTGATCAGGACGTCTGGGGCCGAGGTTACCAGGTCGTCACACGGCGATTAGTTGGCCATTCCCCGGAACCTCCGGGTGACCCAGCCACCATGGAGAATATAGTCGCAGCGCTCTTCCCTGACCACCCGGGAAGAGTAACCACAATCACCGCACCCAGGGTAGACCGGGTCATACCCTTCACCTTAGAGGAACTACGGGGTGCAGCTGAGTCGCTGGGCAATCGCAAGGCCCCGGGACCCGACGGCATACCGGTGGAAATCGTTAAGGAGGTAGCCACGGAACGACCGCACCTTCTCCTCAACATGTTTAACGCATGTCTAGCGGCAGGTGTATTCGGGCAGCGGTGGAAGGTGCAGAGACTGGTCCTGCTGGACAAGGGGAAGGGACCACCTATTTCCCCAGCGTCGTACAGGCCTCTCTGCATGCTTGATAATGCAGGGAAAGTTCTCGAAAAAATGGTGAGGGCAAGGCTACGCACAGCCGTGGAGGAGGGTGGCGGGCTGGCCGAAAACCAGCATGGGTTCAGACCAAAACACTCGACGATCGGTGCGATAAAACAAGTCGTGGGAGCTGCTCATGAAGCATGGAAAGGTAGCCACAGGACCCGCGATGCCTGCGTTCTGGTCACCCTGGACGTCAGGAATGCGTTCAACACTGCGAGATGGACCGACATACTCGCTGCACTGGAACACCGTTTTGGAGTACCGTCGTACCTCCGCGCAATCATCTCGGACTACCTCGACGACCGGAAACTCGCGTATCAAACGACGGAGGGTCCTCGGTGGAGAAAAGTCACGGCGGGAGTGGCGCAGGGCTCAGCCCTCGGTCCTGACCTCTGGAACATAATGTACGACGGCATACTTAGAATATAGCTACCAGGGTACGCGAAGCTAGTTGGCTACGCCGACGATATCGCTGCCGTTATCGAAGCGAGAAACCCCGAGCAGGCAAGACATCGCGTCAGCCACGTCGTACGGCTCGCGAAAAGATGGCTTGAGGATCATGGCCTCGAACTAGCGGCGAATAAAACGGAGGTGGCTGTACTTACACGGCGAAGAAACTTCCCTGAACCGTTTGACCTCGAAATCGACGGTGCAATCATACGCGCGGCGAAAACCGTCAGGTATCTCGGACTGGTGATCGACAGCAAGCTGACCTACGCGGCACACATGCGCCAGATGTCGAGTCAAGCAGCAACAACTGTAGCTGCGCTGTCGCGACTCATGCCAAACGTAAATGGGCCATTGGCAAGCAAGAGAAGAGTGCTCATGAGTATCCTACACTCCAAGCTGTTATACGGCGCGGAGATATGGGCCGGATCAGCAAAGGTAGAGAAATACCGGCGGGAATTGGCAGCGGTACAGCGCAGAGGCGCACTCCGAATCGCTAGTGCGTACCGCACCGTGTCAGAGGCAGCAGTTCTCGTAATAGCAGGCGTCATTCCGATAGATCTTCTAGCAGAGGAGCGTAAAAGGCTGTTTGACTCGGCCGAGCCGACTAACCGGGACGAAGCAAGAACACACGAACGAGCGCGGACACTGGAGTCCTGGCAACGACGATGGGAGGAAGGGACTACCGGCAGGTGGACGGCGAAACTTGTGCGGAAAATCACTCCGTGGGTCAGCAGGGAAAGAGGCGAGGTGAATTTCTACCTCACGCAACTTCTCTCGGGCCACGGGCACTTCAACGCATACCTGTATCGAATGGGCTGTAAACTAAGCCCATATTGTGATTACTGCCCTGAGCTTGAAGACACTGCAGAACACACGTTCTTCAAATGCGAGAGATGGGGAGCAGAGCGAGCCTGGGAGGCACGTCTGGAGGAGGCCCTGTCAACAACCACAATTGCGGATAGAATGTGTAGCAATGAGGCGAGTTGGGACGCCATCGCGGTATTTACGGAAAGCGTGCTCAGGAAAAAAAAAGACGAGGAACATGCAAGACTGAGAACGAATGAGAATGGCGAGACAGAAGAGTGAGGCGAAGTGACAGCTGCAATGAGGACAACAAAGAAAGGTGCTGACGTCTAGTTGATTTCATGGGACCGTAGTAATGCGAAAGCGGGGTCGGTCACATGGGAAAAAAAACTCCAGCAAAGTGTAGGTGGTTTTAGTGGGTAGGACCGATAACGGGGGAGTCCCACACTACCAGGAAACGAAACCCGGTGTGCGTAAAGCATTTCCACCTACACGTAATAAAGAAAACACTGAAGGTAATTCAAATTCGAATGCAAAGAAGAAGTCAAAAAAACTGAAGCCAGTGGAGGAAAAAAAAAAAAAAAAAAAAAAAAACACTAACACTAACACTAACACTAACACTAACACTAACACTAACACTAACACTAACACTAACACTAACACTAACACTAACACTAACACTAACACTAACACTAACACTAACACTAACACTAACACTAACACTAACACTAACACTAACACTAACACTAACACTAACACTAACACTAACACTAACACTAACACTAACACTAACACTAACACTAACACTAACACTAACACTAACACTAACACTAACACTAACACTAACACTAACACTAACACTAACACTAACACTAACACTAACACTAACACTAACACTAACACTAACACTAACACTAACACTAACACTAACACTAACACTAACACTAACACTAACACTAACACTAACACTAACACTAACACTAACACTAACACTAACACTAACACTAACACTAACACTAACACTAACACTAACACTAACACTAACACTAACACTAACACTAACACTAACACTAACACTAACACTAACACTAACACTAACACTAACACTAACACTAACACTAACACTAACACTAACACTAACACTAACACTAACACTAACACTAACACTAACACTAACACTAACACTAACACTAACACTAACACTAACACTAACACTAACACTAACACTAACACTAACACTAACACTAACACTAACACTAACACTAACACTAACACTAACACTAACACTAACACTAACACTAACACTAACACTAACACTAACACTAACACTAACACTAACACTAACACTAACACTAACACTAACACTAACACTAACACTAACACTAACACTAACACTAACACTAACACTAACACTAACACTAACACTAACACTAACACTAACACTAACACTAACACTAACACTAACACTAACACTAACACTAACACTAACACTAACACTAACACTAACACTAACACTAACACTAACACTAACACTAACACTAACACTAACACTAACACTAACACTAACACTAACACTAACACTAACACTAACACTAACACTAACACTAACACTAACACTAACACTAACACTAACACTAACACTAACACTAACACTAACACTAACACTAACACTAACACTAACACTAACACTAACACTAACACTAACACTAACACTAACACTAACACTAACACTAACACTAACACTAACACTAACACTAACACTAACACTAACACTAACACTAACACTAACACTAACACTAACACTAACACTAACACTAACACTAACACTAACACTAACACTAACACTAACACTAACACTAACACTAACACTAACACTAACACTAACACTAACACTAACACTAACACTAACACTAACACTAACACTAACACTAACACTAACACTAACACTAACACTAACACTAACACTAACACTAACACTAACACTAACACTAACACTAACACTAACACTAACACTAACACTAACACTAACACTAACACTAACACTAACACTAACACTAACACTAACACTAACACTAACACTAACACTAACACTAACACTAACACTAACACTAACACTAACACTAACACTAACACTAACACTAACACTAACACTAACACTAACACTAACACTAACACTAACACTAACACAACACACTAACACTAACACTAACACTAACACTAACACTAACACTAACACTAACACTAACACTAACACTAACACTAACACTAACACTAACACTAACACTAACACTAACACTAACACTAACACTAACACTAACACTAACACTAACACTAACACTAACACTAACACTAACACTAACACTAACACTAACACTAACACTAACACTAACACTAACACTAACACTAACACTAACACTAACACTAACACTAACACTAACACTAACACTAACACTAACACTAACACTAACACTAACACTAACACTAACACTAACACTAACACTAACACTAACACTAACACTAACACTAACACTAACACTAACACTAACACTAACACTAACACTAACACTAACACTAACACTAACACTAACACTAACACTAACACTAACACTAACACTAACACTAACACTAACACTAACACTAACACTAACACTAACACTAACACTAACACTAACACTAACACTAACACTAACACTAACACTAACACTAACACTAACACTAACACTAACACTAACACTAACACTAACACTAACACTAACACTAACACTAACACTAACACTAACACTAACACTAACACTAACACTAACACTAACACTAACACTAACACTAACACTAACACTAACACTAACACTAACACTAACACTAACACTAACACTAACACTAACACTAACACTAACACTAACACTAACACTAACACTAACACTAACACTAACACTAACACTAACACTAACACTAACACTAACACTAACACTAACACTAACACTAACACTAACACTAACACTAACACTAACACTAACACTAACACTAACACTAACACTAACACTAACACTAACACTAACACTAACACTAACACTAACACTAACACTAACACTAACACTAACACTAACACTAACACTAACACTAACACTAACACTAACACTAACACTAACACTAACACTAACACTAACACTAACACTAACACTAACACTAACACTAACACTAACACTAACACTAACACTAACACTAACACTAACACTAACACTAACACTAACACTAACACTAACACTAACACTAACACTAACACTAACACTAACACTAACACTAACACTAACACTAACACTAACACTAACACTAACACTAACACTAACACTAACACTAACACTAACACTAACACTAACACTAACACTAACACTAACACTAACACTAACACTAACACTAACACTAACACTAACACTAACACTAACACTAACACTAACACTAACACTAACACTAACACTAACACTAACACTAACACTAACACTAACACTAACACTAACACTAACACTAACACTAACACTAACACTAACACTAACACTAACACTAACACTAACACTAACACTAACACTAACACTAACACTAACACTAACACTAACACTAACACTAACACTAACACTAACACTAACACTAACACTAACACTAACACTAACACTAACACTAACACTAACACTAACACTAACACTAACACTAACACTAACACTAACACTAACACTAACACTAACACTAACACTAACACTAACACTAACACTAACACTAACACTAACACTAACACTAACACTAACACTAACACTAACACTAACACTAACACTAACACTAACACTAACACTAACACTAACACTAACACTAACACTAACACTAACACTAACACTAACACTAACACTAACACTAACACTAACACTAACACTAACACTAACACTAACACTAACACTAACACTAACACTAACACTAACACTAACACTAACACTAACACTAACACTAACACTAACACTAACACTAACACTAACACTAACACTAACACTAACACTAACACTAACACTAACACTAACACTAACACTAACACTAACACTAACACTAACACTAACACTAACACTAACACTAACACTAACACTAACACTAACACTAACACTAACACTAACACTAACACTAACACTAACACTAACACTAACACTAACACTAACACTAACACTAACACTAACACTAACACTAACACTAACACTAACACTAACACTAACACTAACACTAACACTAACACTAACACTAACACTAACACTAACACTAACACTAACACTAACACTAACACTAACACTAACACTAACACTAACACTAACACTAACACTAACACTAACACTAACACTAACACTAACACTAACACTAACACTAACACTAACACTAACACTAACACTAACACTAACACTAACACTAACACTAACACTAACACTAACACTAACACTAACACTAACACTAACACTAACACTAACACTAACACTAACACTAACACTAACACTAACACTAACACTAACACTAACACTAACACTAACACTAACACTAACACTAACACTAACACTAACACTAACACTAACACTAACACTAACACTAACACTAACACTAACACTAACACTAACACTAACACTAACACTAACACTAACACTAACACTAACACTAACACTAACACTAACACTAACACTAACACTAACACTAACACTAACACTAACACTAACACTAACACTAACACTAACACTAACACTAACACTAACACTAACACTAACACTAACACTAACACTAACACTAACACTAACACTAACACTAACACTAACACTAACACTAACACTAACACTAACACTAACACTAACACTAACACTAACACTAACACTAACACTAACACTAACACTAACACTAACACTAACACTAACACTAACACTAACACTAACACTAACACTAACACTAACACTAACACTAACACTAACACTAACACTAACACTAACACTAACACTAACACTAACACTAACACTAACACTAACACTAACACTAACACTAACACTAACACTAACACTAACACTAACACTAACACTAACACTAACACTAACACTAACACTAACACTAACACTAACACTAACACTAACACTAACACTAACACTAACACTAACACTAACACTAACACTAACACTAACACTAACACTAACACTAACACTAACACTAACACTAACACTAACACTAACACTAACACTAACACTAACACTAACACTAACACTAACACTAACACTAACACTAACACTAACACTAACACTAACACTAACACTAACACTAACACTAACACTAACACTAACACTAACACTAACACTAACACTAACACTAACACTAACACTAACACTAACACTAACACTAACACTAACACTAACACTAACACTAACACTAACACTAACACTAACACTAACACTAACACTAACACTAACACTAACACTAACACTAACACTAACACTAACACTAACACTAACACTAACACTAACACTAACACTAACACTAACACTAACACTAACACTAACACTAACACTAACACTAACACTAACACTAACACTAACACTAACACTAACACTAACACTAACACTAACACTAACACTAACACTAACACTAACACTAACACTAACACTAACACTAACACTAACACTAACACTAACACTAACACTAACACTAACACTAACACTAACACTAACACTAACACTAACACTAACACTAACACTAACACTAACACTAACACTAACACTAACACTAACACTAACACTAACACTAACACTAACACTAACACTAACACTAACACTAACACTAACACTAACACTAACACTAACACTAACACTAACACTAACACTAACACTAACACTAACACTAACACTAACACTAACACTAACACTAACACTAACACTAACACTAACACTAACACTAACACTAACACTAACACTAACACTAACACTAACACTAACACTAACACTAACACTAACACTAACACTAACACTAACACTAACACTAACACTAACACTAACACTAACACTAACACTAACACTAACACTAACACTAACACTAACACTAACACTAACACTAACACTAACACTAACACTAACACTAACACTAACACTAACACTAACACTAACACTAACACTAACACTAACACTAACACTAACACTAACACTAACACTAACACTAACACTAACACTAACACTAACACTAACACTAACACTAACACTAACACTAACACTAACACTAACACTAACACTAACACTAACACTAACACTAACACTAACACTAACACTAACACTAACACTAACACTAACACTAACACTAACACTAACACTAACACTAACACTAACACTAACACTAACACTAACACTAACACTAACACTAACACTAACACTAACACTAACACTAACACTAACACTAACACTAACACTAACACTAACACTAACACTAACACTAACACTAACACTAACACTAACACTAACACTAACACTAACACTAACACTAACACTAACACTAACACTAACACTAACACTAACACTAACACTAACACTAACACTAACACTAACACTAACACTAACACTAACACTAACACTAACACTAACACTAACACTAACACTAACACTAACACTAACACTAACACTAACACTAACACTAACACTAACACTAACACTAACACTAACACTAACACTAACACTAACACTAACACTAACACTAACACTAACACTAACACTAACACTAACACTAACACTAACACTAACACTAACACTAACACTAACACTAACACTAACACTAACACTAACACTAACACTAACACTAACACTAACACTAACACTAACACTAACACTAACACTAACACTAACACTAACACTAACACTAACACTAACACTAACACTAACACTAACACTAACACTAACACTAACACTAACACTAACACTAACACTAACACTAACACTAACACTAACACTAACACTAACACTAACACTAACACTAACACTAACACTAACACTAACACTAACACTAACACTAACACTAACACTAACACTAACACTAACACTAACACTAACACTAACACTAACACTAACACTAACACTAACACTAACACTAACACTAACACTAACACTAACACTAACACTAACACTAACACTAACACTAACACTAACACTAACACTAACACTAACACTAACACTAACACTAACACTAACACTAACACTAACACTAACACTAACACTAACACTAACACTAACACTAACACTAACACTAACACTAACACTAACACTAACACTAACACTAACACTAACACTAACACTAACACTAACACTAACACTAACACTAACACTAACACTAACACTAACACTAACACTAACACTAACACTAACACTAACACTAACACTAACACTAACACTAACACTAACACTAACACTAACACTAACACTAACACTAACACTAACACTAACACTAACACTAACACTAACACTAACACTAACACTAACACTAACACTAACACTAACACTAACACTAACACTAACACTAACACTAACACTAACACTAACACTAACACTAACACTAACACTAACACTAACACTAACACTAACACTAACACTAACACTAACACTAACACTAACACTAACACTAACACTAACACTAACACTAACACTAACACTAACACTAACACTAACACTAACACTAACACTAACACTAACACTAACACTAACACTAACACTAACACTAACACTAACACTAACACTAACACTAACACTAACACTAACACTAACACTAACACTAACACTAACACTAACACTAACACTAACACTAACACTAACACTAACACTAACACTAACACTAACACTAACACTAACACTAACACTAACACTAACACTAACACTAACACTAACACTAACACTAACACTAACACTAACACTAACACTAACACTAACACTAACACTAACACTAACACTAACACTAACACTAACACTAACACTAACACTAACACTAACACTAACACTAACACTAACACTAACACTAACACTAACACTAACACTAACACTAACACTAACACTAACACTAACACTAACACTAACACTAACACTAACACTAACACTAACACTAACACTAACACTAACACTAACACTAACACTAACACTAACACTAACACTAACACTAACACTAACACTAACACTAACACTAACACTAACACTAACACTAACACTAACACTAACACTAACACTAACACTAACACTAACACTAACACTAACACTAACACTAACACTAACACTAACACTAACACTAACACTAACACTAACACTAACACTAACACTAACACTAACACTAACACTAACACTAACACTAACACTAACACTAACACTAACACTAACACTAACACTAACACTAACACTAACACTAACACTAACACTAACACTAACACTAACACTAACACTAACACTAACACTAACACTAACACTAACACTAACACTAACACTAACACTAACACTAACACTAACACTAACACTAACACTAACACTAACACTAACACTAACACTAACACTAACACTAACACTAACACTAACACTAACACTAACACTAACACTAACACTAACACTAACACTAACACTAACACTAACACTAACACTAACACTAACACTAACACTAACACTAACACTAACACTAACACTAACACTAACACTAACACTAACACTAACACTAACACTAACACTAACACTAACACTAACACTAACACTAACACTAACACTAACACTAACACTAACACTAACACTAACACTAACACTAACACTAACACTAACACTAACACTAACACTAACACTAACACTAACACTAACACTAACACTAACACTAACACTAACACTAACACTAACACTAACACTAACACTAACACTAACACTAACACTAACACTAACACTAACACTAACACTAACACTAACACTAACACTAACACTAACACTAACACTAACACTAACACTAACACTAACACTAACACTAACACTAACACTAACACTAACACTAACACTAACACTAACACTAACACTAACACTAACACTAACACTAACACTAACACTAACACTAACACTAACACTAACACTAACACTAACACTAACACTAACACTAACACTAACACTAACACTAACACTAACACTAACACTAACACTAACACTAACACTAACACTAACACTAACACTAACACTAACACTAACACTAACACTAACACTAACACTAACACTAACACTAACACTAACACTAACACTAACACTAACACTAACACTAACACTAACACTAACACTAACACTAACACTAACACTAACACTAACACTAACACTAACACTAACACTAACACTAACACTAACACTAACACTAACACTAACACTAACACTAACACTAACACTAACACTAACACTAACACTAACACTAACACTAACACTAACACTAACACTAACACTAACACTAACACTAACACTAACACTAACACTAACACTAACACTAACACTAACACTAACACTAACACTAACACTAACACTAACACTAACACTAACACTAACACTAACACTAACACTAACACTAACACTAACACTAACACTAACACTAACACTAACACTAACACTAACACTAACACTAACACTAACACTAACACTAACACTAACACTAACACTAACACTAACACTAACACTAACACTAACACTAACACTAACACTAACACTAACACTAACACTAACACTAACACTAACACTAACACTAACACTAACACTAACACTAACACTAACACTAACACTAACACTAACACTAACACTAACACTAACACTAACACTAACACTAACACTAACACTAACACTAACACTAACACTAACACTAACACTAACACTAACACTAACACTAACACTAACACTAACACTAACACTAACACTAACACTAACACTAACACTAACACTAACACTAACACTAACACTAACACTAACACTAACACTAACACTAACACTAACACTAACACTAACACTAACACTAACACTAACACTAACACTAACACTAACACTAACACTAACACTAACACTAACACTAACACTAACACTAACACTAACACTAACACTAACACTAACACTAACACTAACACTAACACTAACACTAACACTAACACTAACACTAACACTAACACTAACACTAACACTAACACTAACACTAACACTAACACTAACACTAACACTAACACTAACACTAACACTAACACTAACACTAACACTAACACTAACACTAACACTAACACTAACACTAACACTAACACTAACACTAACACTAACACTAACACTAACACTAACACTAACACTAACACTAACACTAACACTAACACTAACACTAACACTAACACTAACACTAACACTAACACTAACACTAACACTAACACTAACACTAACACTAACACTAACACTAACACTAACACTAACACTAACACTAACACTAACACTAACACTAACACTAACACTAACACTAACACTAACACTAACACTAACACTAACACTAACACTAACACTAACACTAACACTAACACTAACACTAACACTAACACTAACACTAACACTAACACTAACACTAACACTAACACTAACACTAACACTAACACTAACACTAACACTAACACTAACACTAACACTAACACTAACACTAACACTAACACTAACACTAACACTAACACTAACACTAACACTAACACTAACACTAACACTAACACTAACACTTACACTAACACTAACACTAACACTAACACTAACACTAACACTAACACTAACACTAACACTAACACTAACACTAACACTAACACTAACACTAACACTAACACTAACACTAACACTAACACTAACACTAACACTAACACTAACACTAACACTAACACTAACACTAACACTAACACTAACACTAACACTAACACTAACACTAACACTAACACTAACACTAACACTAACACTAACACTAACACTAACACTAACACTAACACTAACACTAACACTAACACTAAAACTAACACTTACACTAACACTAACGATAACACTAACACTAACACTAACACTAACACTAACACTAACACTAACACAACCCCGCCACTGCCGGTCCCAAGTCCGGGACCTACTACGCAAGAAGTGGGGAAGGGGGAGGGGGAGGAGTAACACCTCGCTATAAAAAACCTTGGTCTATCTGGCTCCGGATAGTAGCACCATGTTAGGGCCCCTGCCTAGGGTCACAGGCTAGGGGAAGGAACCCCGAATATAAAACCAAACATGGATCAGGACCTAACGGAAATGGATCTTACGGTGCAGGAGAGGGACACTCCAGTACCGGCGTCGCCAGGAAGTGGGCAAGCGGGCTTCCGGACGTCGTCATCGAGCGACCGCAGTGCCTCAGGGGTGGCAAACTTGGCCCCTGGAGAATTTAAGACTACAAGTACCACGGATGGAAGAGGAAACACAGGAACACCTGAGTTTCGCCTAGCGGGACCAGATGCTGGACGCACTACGCGGCGTCGGGTCAATTACGCTCAAGTGGTTGGCCTGCAGCAACAGGAGGAGACAATCCCTAAGCGTTTTCATGAAACGCTGCAATGGGAAGACGGGAAACTTGCGGAACTTGCTGCAGTTATAGATGGCCTTGTGAGTTTCAGCAAAACAAAACGGAATATGTTCGCAGCAGTTAAGGACGGTCTTGAAAAGGCCAGCGACACCCTACGAGAATTGCTGCAATACCGAAGCGCTAGGGTGGACTATGTAACCCCCCGGCGGAAGCCGATAGAGACGAATAATAGTCGGACCCCTGGGGCATCCCCCATGAACGCGAATAGCAACGACAGGAGAAGGAAAAGGGATGCGAATACTCCTAGCCCACGGGAACAAGATGGTGGCCGACCGAGAAAAAAGACAACAAGCACAGAAATGGCGCAGTGGACAGTGGCTTCAAAAAACCCCCGAGGTGGGCGGCAAAAAGAGTCAGTGATCCCGAAGGATAGCAACACTGGTGACAGCGACCTGGCGAAGATAAAGCGTCCACAAAGGGTCAGGCTTAAGAGGCCCCGCCACGAGGCTGTCGTTGTGAGCTTAACGCCGGGCTGCCAATACGAAGATGCCCTAAGGAAGATCAGGGCAGGGATCAAGCCGGAGGAGTTTGACGTCAGGGTCATCTCGATCCGACAAACCCGGGCAGGGGATGTCCTCATCGAACTTACCGCCACCGCGGAGAATAGGTCGAGATTTGGAGCAAAAGTCGGTGAGATTGTGGCGGACAACGGCAAGGTCAAGCACCTTGTTCCAAGGGCACAGCTTGAGCTGAGAGACCTCGACGCTGCAACTGATGAAGAGGAGGTTAGAGAAGCGCTGAGAGCGGCTTTGGGGGAAGACGAGCGAGGTGACGTCAAAGTTACACTCACGAAGCCGAGCGGTTGGGGCAGCCGCAGAGCTTTTGTGGAGGTCGATGAGGCAGCCGCGACGAAACTCTGCGCTGTGGACCATGTTAAAATTGGGTGGGTCAATTGTAGGATTCGCGAGCGGGAGCGACTCGATCGCTGCTACCGCTGCCACGGGCGAGGACATACAGCAACGAGCTGCAAGGAGGCAGATCGCAGTAAGCTGTGTTGGAAATGTGGAGAGGAGGGCCACCAGGCTGCGATGTGCACTAACTCCCCAAAGTGCTATGTCTGCGCTGAACGGAACGATGGAACCCCGAGTGATCATGTCCTAGGTACACACCGATGTAGCGCTTATCGGAGGCCAGTGTGCAGCCGGCCGACCTGATGGCGACCTTTTTACAAGGAAATCTGCAGCGCTCGCGGCTGGCCCAAGATCTACTGGCCCAGATAGCCTGGGAACATGACGCTCACCTCGTTTTTGTAAGCGAGCAGCACCTCAATGCTCGTGTTAGTGGATGGTTCACCGATCGATGTAACACCGCAGCCGTTTGGGTTAGAAACGTAGTCGAATACCCAGTGGAAGCCTCCGGTCAAGGCGACGGACACGTCTGGGCTCAAAGCAGGGGGGTCAGGTATTACAGTGTTTATCTCTCCCCCAACGAAGGAATGCCAACGTTTGAAGTGAAGCTAGGCGAACTCGAAGACTCTATCCGCGACTGGGGACGAGAAGTGCTTGTAGCAGGTGACTTCAACGCCAAGTCAGACGAGTGGGGAATGAACCGGACCTGCAGCAGAGGAAAAGCCGTGGGCGATATGGCAGCTCGTACTGGGCTTGCTGTCATGAACACCGGAAAAGTCCCCACCTTTCGGAGGGCAGGATGCCGGGGCTCAATTCTAGACCTCACATTCGCGACCCCCAGACTGGCAGCGAGGCTCCGAAGGTGGCAGGTACTCGAGGAGTTCTCGGGGAGTGACCACCAGTATGTGGCTTTCGAGATCGAAGCCGGACCGATCGACAGTGTGAACAGAAGCCGCACAGCGAGACCAGTAGCGTGGAACGTTGCGAAATTCGACCGAGCAGCATTCCTCAATGCATTACCATGGACGAATGAGCTTTGCACCGAAGCGCACGTGGCGGAGACACCGACGCGGATGGAGGCTGAGAAACTCATCGATCGGACGACCAAGGTAATTGTCGGAGCATGTAACGCTTCCATGCCGAGGCGCGCAAGCATCCGGCGCCGGAAGTCGCAGTATTGGTGGACTGAGGAAATTGCCGAGTTGCGGAGGCTAGCGTTTGCTGCAAGGCGACAAGCGCAACGTGCAAAGCGAAGGGGGGACCTAAGCATCAATCGCGAATTATATGTCACGGCGAAAAAGCAGCTCGGAAATGCCATCAAAGCCAGCAAGAAGGCCTGCTGGAGAGCGCTTTGTCAAGAAGTTGATCAGGACGTCTGGGGCCGAGGTTACCAGGTCGTCACACGGCGATTAGTTGGCCATTCCCCGGAACCTCCGGGTGACCCAGCCACCATGGAGAATATAGTCGCAGCGCTCTTCCCTGACCACCCGGGAAGAGTAACCACAATCACCGCACCCAGGGTAGACCGGGTCATACCCTTCACCTTAGAGGAACTACGGGGTGCAGCTGAGTCGCTGGGCAATCGCAAGGCCCCGGGACCCGACGGCATACCGGTGGAAATCGTTAAGGAGGTAGCCACGGAACGACCGCACCTTCTCCTCAACATGTTTAACGCATGTCTAGCGGCAGGTGTATTCGGGCAGCGGTGGAAGGTGCAGAGACTGGTCCTGCTGGACAAGGGGAAGGGACCACCTATTTCCCCAGCGTCGTACAGGCCTCTCTGCATGCTTGATAATGCAGGGAAAGTTCTCGAAAAAATGGTGAGGGCAAGGCTACGCACAGCCGTGGAGGAGGGTGGCGGGCTGGCCGAAAACCAGCATGGGTTCAGACCAAAACACTCGACGATCGGTGCGATAAAACAAGTCGTGGGAGCTGCTCATGAAGCATGGAAAGGTAGCCACAGGACCCGCGATGCCTGCGTTCTGGTCACCCTGGACGTCAGGAATGCGTTCAACACTGCGAGATGGACCGACATACTCGCTGCACTGGAACACCGTTTTGGAGTACCGTCGTACCTCCGCGCAATCATCTCGGACTACCTCGACGACCGGAAACTCGCGTATCAAACGACGGAGGGTCCTCGGTGGAGAAAAGTCACGGCGGGAGTGGCGCAGGGCTCAGCCCTCGGTCCTGACCTCTGGAACATAATGTACGACGGCATACTTAGAATATAGCTACCAGGGTACGCGAAGCTAGTTGGCTACGCCGACGATATCGCTGCCGTTATCGAAGCGAGAAACCCCGAGCAGGCAAGACATCGCGTCAGCCACGTCGTACGGCTCGCGAAAAGATGGCTTGAGGATCATGGCCTCGAACTAGCGGCGAATAAAACGGAGGTGGCTGTACTTACACGGCGAAGAAACTTCCCTGAACCGTTTGACCTCGAAATCGACGGTGCAATCATACGCGCGGCGAAAACCGTCAGGTATCTCGGACTGGTGATCGACAGCAAGCTGACCTACGCGGCACACATGCGCCAGATGTCGAGTCAAGCAGCAACAACTGTAGCTGCGCTGTCGCGACTCATGCCAAACGTAAATGGGCCATTGGCAAGCAAGAGAAGAGTGCTCATGAGTATCCTACACTCCAAGCTGTTATACGGCGCGGAGATATGGGCCGGATCAGCAAAGGTAGAGAAATACCGGCGGGAATTGGCAGCGGTACAGCGCAGAGGCGCACTCCGAATCGCTAGTGCGTACCGCACCGTGTCAGAGGCAGCAGTTCTCGTAATAGCAGGCGTCATTCCGATAGATCTTCTAGCAGAGGAGCGTAAAAGGCTGTTTGACTCGGCCGAGCCGACTAACCGGGACGAAGCAAGAACACACGAACGAGCGCGGACACTGGAGTCCTGGCAACGACGATGGGAGGAAGGGACTACCGGCAGGTGGACGGCGAAACTTGTGCGGAAAATCACTCCGTGGGTCAGCAGGGAAAGAGGCGAGGTGAATTTCTACCTCACGCAACTTCTCTCGGGCCACGGGCACTTCAACGCATACCTGTATCGAATGGGCTGTAAACTAAGCCCATATTGTGATTACTGCCCTGAGCTTGAAGACACTGCAGAACACACGTTCTTCAAATGCGAGAGATGGGGAGCAGAGCGAGCCTGGGAGGCACGTCTGGAGGAGGCCCTGTCAACAACCACAATTGCGGATAGAATGTGTAGCAATGAGGCGAGTTGGGACGCCATCGCGGTATTTACGGAAAGCGTGCTCAGGAAAAAAAAAGACGAGGAACATGCAAGACTGAGAACGAATGAGAATGGCGAGACAGAAGAGTGAGGCGAAGTGACAGCTGCAATGAGGACAACAAAGAAAGGTGCTGACGTCTAGTTGATTTCATGGGACCGTAGTAATGCGAAAGCGGGGTCGGTCACATGGGAAAAAAAACTCCAGCAAAGTGTAGGTGGTTTTAGTGGGTAGGACCGATAACGGGGGAGTCCCACACTACCAGGAAACGAAACCCGGTGTGCGTAAAGCATTTCCACCTACACGTAATAAAGAAAACACTGAAGGTAATTCAAATTCGAATGCAAAGAAGAAGTCAAAAAAACTGAAGCCAGTGGAGGAAAAAAAAAAAAAAAAAAAAACACTAACACTAACACTAACACTAACACTAACACTAACACTAACACTAACACTAACACTAACACTAACACTAACACTAACACTAACACTAACACTAACACTAACACTAACACTAACACTAACACTAACACTAACACTAACACTAACACTAACACTAACACTAACACTAACACTAACACTAACACTAACACTAACACTAACACTAACACTAACACTAACACTAACACTAACACTAACACTAACACTAACACTAACACTAACACTAACACTAACACTAACACTAACACTAACACTAACACTAACACTAACACTAACACTAACACTAACACTAACACTAACACTAACACTAACACTAACACTAACACTAACACTAACACTAACACTAACACTAACACTAACACTAACACTAACACTAACACTAACACTAACACTAACACTAACACTAACACTAACACTAACACTAACACTAACACTAACACTAACACTAACACTAACACTAACACTAACACTAACACTAACACTAACACTAACACTAACACTAACACTAACACTAACACTAACACTAACACTAACACTAACACTAACACTAACACTAACACTAACACTAACACTAACACTAACACTAACACTAACACTAACACTAACACTAACACTAACACTAACACTAACACTAACACTAACACTAACACTAACACTAACACTAACACTAACACTAACACTAACACTAACACTAACACTAACACTAACACTAACACTAACACTAACACTAACACTAACACTAACACTAACACTAACACTAACACTAACACTAACACTAACACTAACACTAACACTAACACTAACACTAACACTAACACTAACACTAACACTAACACTAACACTAACACTAACACTAACACTAACACTAACACTAACACTAACACTAACACTAACACTAACACTAACACTAACACTAACACTAACACTAACACTAACACTAACACTAACACTAACACTAACACTAACACTAACACTAACACTAACACTAACACTAACACTAACACTAACACTAACACTAACACTAACACTAACACTAACACTAACACTAACACTAACACTAACACTAACACTAACACTAACACTAACACTAACACTAACACTAACACTAACACTAACACTAACACTAACACTAACACTAACACTAACACTAACACTAACACTAACACTAACACTAACACTAACACTAACACTAACACTAACACTAACACTAACACTAACACTAACACTAACACTAACACTAACACTAACACTAACACTAACACTAACACTAACACTAACACTAACACTAACACTAACACTAACACTAACACTAACACTAACACTAACACTAACACTAACACTAACACTAACACTAACACTAACACTAACACTAACACTAACACTAACACTAACACTAACACTAACACTAACACTAACACTAACACTAACACTAACACTAACACTAACACTAACACTAACACTAACACTAACACTAACACTAACACTAACACTAACACTAACACTAACACTAACACTAACACTAACACTAACACTAACACTAACACTAACACTAACACTAACACTAACACTAACACTAACACTAACACTAACACTAACACTAACACTAACACTAACACTAACACTAACACTAACACTAACACTAACACTAACACTAACACTAACACTAACACTAACACTAACACTAACACTAACACTAACACTAACACTAACACTAACACTAACACTAACACTAACACTAACACTAACACTAACACTAACACTAACACTAACACTAACACTAACACTAACACTAACACTAACACTAACACTAACACTAACACTAACACTAACACTAACACTAACACTAACACTAACACTAACACTACACTAACACTAACACTAACACTAACACTAACACTAACACTAACACTAACACTAACACTAACACTAAACACTAACACTAACACTAACACTAACACTAACACTAACACTAACACTAACACTAACACTAACACTAACACTAACACTAACACTAACACTAACACTACACTAACACTAACACTAACACTAACACTAACACTAACACTTACACTAACACTAACACTAACACTAACACTAACACTACACTAAAACTAACACTAACACTAACACTAACACTAACACTAACACTAACACTAACACTAACACTAACACTTACACTAACACTAAAACTAACACTAACACTAAAACTAACACTAACACTAACACTAACACTAACACTAACACTAACACTAACACTAACACTAACACTAACACTAACACTAACACTAACACTAACACTAACACTAACACTAACACTAACACTAACACTAACACTAACACTAACACTAACACTAACACTAACACTAACACTAACACTAACACTAACACTAACACTAACACTAACACTAACACTAACACTAACACTAACACTAACACTAACACTTACACTTACACTAACACTAACACTAACACTAACACTAACACTAACACTAACACTAACACTAACACTAACACTAACACTAACACTAACACTAACACTCACACTAACACTAACACTAACACTAACACTAACACTAACACTAACACTAACACTAACACTAACACTAACACTAACACTAACACTAACACTAACACTAACACTAACACTAACACTAACACTAACACTAACACTAACACTAACACTAACACTAACACTAACACTAACACTAACACTAACACTAACACTAACACTAACACTAACACTAACACTCACTAACACTAACACTAACACTAACACTAACACTAACACTAACACTAACACTAACACTAACACTAACACTAACACTAACACTAACACTAACACTAACACTAACACTAACACTAACACTAACACTAACACTAACACTAACACTAACACTAACACTAACACTAACACTAACACTAACACTAACACTAACACTAACACTAACACTAACACTAACACTAACACTAACACTAACACTAACACTAACACTAACACTAACACTAACACTAACACTAACACTAACACTAACACTAACACTAACACTAACACTAACACTAACACTAACACTAACACTAACACTAACACTAACACTAACACACTAACACTAACACTAACACTAACACTAACACTAACACTAACACTAACACTAACACTAACACTAACACTAACACTAACACTAACACTAACACTAACACTAACACTAACACTAACACTAACACTAACACTAACACTAACACTAACACTAACACTAACACTAACACTAACACTAACACTAACACTAACACTAACACTAACACTAACACTAACACTAACACTAACACTAACACTAACACTAACACTAACACTAACACTAACACTAACACTAACACTAACACTAACACTAACACTAACACTAACACTAACACTAACACTAACACTAACACTAACACTAACACTAACACTAACACTAACACTAACACTAACACTAACACTAACACTAACACTAACACTAACACTAACACTAACACTAACACTAACACTAACACTAACACTAACACTAACACTAACACTAACACTAACACTAACACTAACACTAACACTAACACTAACACTAACACTAACACTAACACTAACACTAACACTAACACTAACACTAACACTAACACTAACACTAACACTAACACTAACACTAACACTAACACTAACACTAACACTAACACTACACTAACACAAACACTAACACTAACACTAACACTAACACTAACACTAACACTAACACTAACACTAACACTAACACTAACACTAACACTAACACTAACACTAACACTAACACTAACACTAACACTAACACTAACACTAACACTAACACTAACACTAACACTAACACTAACACTAACACTAACACTAACACTAACACTAACACTAACACTAACACTAACACTAACACTAACACTAACACTAACACTAACACTAACACTAACACTAACACTAACACTAACACTAACACTAACACTAACACTAACACTAACACTAACACTAACACTAACACTAACACTAACACTAACACTAACACTAACACTAACACTAACACTAACACTAACACTAACACTAACACTAACACTAACACTAACACTAACACTAACATTAACACTAACACTAACACTAACACTAACACTAACACTAACACTAACACTAACACTAACACTAACACTAACACTAACACTAACACTAACACTAACACTAACACTAACACTAACACTAACACTAACACTAACACTAACACTAACACTAACACTAACACTAACACTAACACTAACACTAACACTAACACTAACACTAACACTAACACTAACACTAACACTAACACTAACACTAACACTAACACTAACACTAACACTAACACTAACACTACACTAACACTAACACTAACACTAACACTAACACTAACACTAACACTAACACTAACACTAACACTACACTAACACTAACACTAACACTAACACTAACACTAACACTAACACTAACACTAACACTAACACTAACACTAACACTAACACTACACTAACACTAACACTAACACTAACACTAACACTAACACTAACACTAACACTAACACTAACACTAACACTAACACTAACACTAACACTAACACTAACACTAACACTAACACTACACTAACACTAACACTAACACTAACACTAACACTAACACTAACACTAACACTAACACTAACACTAACACTAACACTAACACTAACACTAACACTAACACTAACACTAACACTAACACTAACACTAACACTAACACTAACACTAACACTAAAACTAACACTAAAACTAACACTAACACTAACACTAACACTAACACTAACACTAACACTAACACTAACACTAACACTAACACTAACACTAACACTAACACTAACACTAACACTAACACTAACACTAACACTAACACTAACACTAACACTAACACTAACACTAACACTAACACTAACTCTAACACTAACACTAACACTCACACTAACACTAACGCTAACGCTAACACTAACACTAACACTAACACTAACACTAACACTAACACTAACACTAACACTAACACTAACACTTACACTAACCCTAACACTAACACTAACACTAACACTAACACTAACACTAACACTAACACTAACACTAACACTAACACTAACACTAACACTAACACTAACACTAACACTAACACTAACACTAACACTAACACTAACACTAACACTAACACTAACACTAACACTAACACTAACACTAACACTTACACTAACACTAACACTAACACTAACACTAGCACCAACACTAACACTAACACTAACACTAACACTAACACTAACACTAACACTAACACTAACACTAACACTAACACTAACACTAACACTAACACTAACACTAACACTAACACTAACACTAACACTAACACTAACACTAACACTAACACTAACACTAACACTAACACTAACACTAACACTAACACTAACACTAACACTAACACTAACACTAACACTAACACTAACACTAACACTAACACTAACACTAACACTAACACTAACACTAACACTAACACTAACACTAACACTAACACTAACACTAACACTAACACTAACACTAACACTAACACTAACACTAACACTAACACTAACACTAACACTAACACTAACACTAACACTAACACTAACACTAACACTAACACTAACACTAACACTAACACTAACACTAACACTAACACTAACACTAACACTAACACTAACACTAACACTAACACTAACACTAACACTAACACTAACACTAACACTAACACTAACACTAACACTAACACTAACACTAACACTAACACTAACACTAACACTAACACTAACACTAACACTAACACTAACACTAACACTAACACTAACACTAACACTAACACTAACACTAACACTAACACTAACACTAACACTAACACTAACACTAACACTAACACTAACACTAACACTAACACTAACACTAACACTAACACTAACACTAACACTAACACTAACACTAACACTAACACTAACACTAACACTAACACTAACACTAACACTAACACTAACACTAACACTAACACTAACACTAACACTAACACTAACACTAACACTAACACTAACACTAACACTAACACTAACACTAACACTAACACTAACACTAACACTAACACTAACACTAACACTAACACTAACACTAACACTAACACTAACACTAACACTAACACTAACACTAACACTAACACTAACACTAACACTAACACTAACACTAACACTAACACTAACACTAACACTAACACTAACACTAACACTAACACTAACACTAACACTAACACTAACACTAACACTAACACTAACACTAACACTAACACTAACACTAACACTAACACTAACACTAACACTAACACTAACACTAACACTAACACTAACACTAACACTAACACTAACACTAACACTAACACTAACACTAACACTAACACTAACACTAACACTAACACTAACACTAACACTAACACTAACACTAACACTAACACTAACACTAACACTAACACTAACACTAACACTAACACTAACACTAACACTAACACTAACACTAACACTAACACTAACACTAACACTAACACTAACACTAACACTAACACTAACACTAACACTAACTACTAACACTAACACTAACACTAACACTAACACTAACACTAACACTAACACTAACACTAACACTAACACTAACACTAACACTAACACTAACACTAACACTAACACTAACACTAACACTAACACTAACACTAACACTAACACTAACACTAACACTAACACTAACACTAACACTAACACTAACACTAACACTAACACTAACACTAACACTAACACTAACACTAACACTAACACTAACACTAACACTAACACTAACACTAACACTAACACTAACACTAACACTAACACTAACACTAACACTAACACTAACACTAACACTAACACTAACACTAACACTAACACTAACACTAACACTAACACTAACACTAACACTAACACTAACACTAACACTAACACTAACACTAACACTAACACTAACACTAACACTAACACTAACACTAACACTAACACTAACACTAACACTAACACTAACACTAACACTAACACTAACACTAACACTAACACTAACACTAACACTAACACTAACACTAACACTAACACTAACACTAACACTAACACTAACACTAACACTAACACTAACACTAACACTAACACTAACACTAACACTAACACTAACACTAACACTAACACTAACACTAACACTAACACTAACACTAACACTAACACTAACACTAACACTAACACTAACACTAACACTAACACTAACACTAACACTAACACTAACACTAACACTAACACTAACACTAACACTAACACTAACACTAACACTAACACTAACACTAACACTAACACTAACACTAACACTAACACTAACACTAACACTAACACTAACACTAACACTAACACTAACACTAACACTAACACTAACACTAACACTAACACTAACACTAACACTAACACTAACACTAACACTAACACTAACACTAACACTAACACTAACACTAACACTAACACTAACACTAACACTAACACTAACACTAACACTAACACTAACACTAACACTAACACTAACACTAACACTAACACTAACACTAACACTAACACTAACACTAACACTAACACTAACACTAACACTAACACTAACACTAACACTAACACTAACACTAACACTAACACTAACACTAACACTAACACTAACACTAACACTAACACTAACACTAACACTAACACTAACACTAACACTAACACTAACACTAACACTAACACTAACAGCTAACACTAACACTAACACTAACACTAACACTAACACTAACACTAACACTAACACTAACACTAACACTAACACTAACACTAACACTAACACTAACACTAACACTAACACTAACACTAACACTAACACTAACACTAACACTAACACTAACACTAACACTAACACTAACACTAACACTAACACTAACACTAACACTAACACTAACACTAACACTAACACTAACACTAACACTAACACTAACACTAACACTAACACTAACACTAACACTAACACTAACACTAACACTAACACTAACACTAACACTAACACTAACACTAACACTAACACTAACACTAACACTAACACTAACACTAACACTAACACTAACACTAACACTAACACTAACACTAACACTAACACTAACACTAACACTAACACTAACACTAACACTAACACTAACACTAACACTAACACTAACACTAACACTAACACTAACACTAACACTAACACTAACACTAACACTAACACTAACACTAACACTAACACTAACACTAACACTAACACTAACACTAACACTAACACTAACACTAACACTAACACTAACACTAACACTAACACTAACACTAACACTAACACTAACACTAACACTAACACTAACACTAACACTAACACTAACACTAACACTAACACTAACACTAACACTAACACTAACACTAACACTAACACTAACACTAACACTAACACTAACACTAACACTAACACTAACACTAACACTAACACTAACACTAACACTAACACTAACACTAACACTAACACTAACACTAACACTAACACTAACACTAACACTAACACTAACACTAACACTAACACTAACACTAACACTAACACTAACACTAACACTAACACTAACACTAACACTAACACTAACACTAACACTAACACTAACACTAACACTAACACTAACACTAACACTAACACTAACACTAACACTAACACTAACACTAACACTAACACTAACACTAACACTAACACTAACACTAACACTAACACTAACACTAACACTAACACTAACACTAACACTAACACTAACACTAACACTAACACTAACACTAACACTAACACTAACACTAACACTAACACTAACACTAACACTAACACTAACACTAACACTAACACTAACACTAACACTAACACTAACACTAACACTAACACTAACACTAACACTAACACTAACACTAACACTAACACTAACACTAACACTAACACTAACACTAACACTAACACTAACACTAACACTAACACTAACACTAACACTAACACTAACACTAACACTAACACTAACACTAACACTAACACTAACACTAACACTAACACTAACACTAACACTAACACTAACACTAACACTAACACTAACACTAACACTAACACTAACACTAACACTAACACTAACACTAACACTAACACTAACACTAACACTAACACTAACACTAACACTAACACTAACACTAACACTAACACTAACACTAACACTAACACTAACACTAACACTAACACTAACACTAACACTAACACTAACACTAACACTAACACTAACACTAACACTAACACTAACACTAACACTAACACTAACACTAACACTAACACTAACACTAACACTAACACTAACACTAACACTAACACTAACACTAACACTAACACTAACACTAACACTAACACTAACACTAACACTAACACTAACACTAACACTAACACTAACACTAACACTAACACTAACACTAACACTAACACTAACACTAACACTAACACTAACACTAACACTAACACTAACACTAACACTAACACTAACACTAACACTAACACTAACACTAACACTAACACTAACACTAACACTAACACTAACACTAACACTAACACTAACACTAACACTAACACTAACACTAACACTAACACTAACACTAACACTAACACTAACACTAACACTAACACTAACACTAACACTAACACTAACACTAACACTAACACTAACACTAACACTAACACTAACACTAACACTAACACTAACACTAACACTAACACTAACACTAACACTAACACTAACACTAACACTAACACTAACACTAACACTAACACTAACACTAACACTAACACTAACACTAACACTAACACTAACACTAACACTAACACTAACACTAACACTAACACTAACACTAACACTAACACTAACACTAACACTAACACTAACACTAACACTAACACTAACACTAACACTAACACTAACACTAACACTAACACTAACACTAACACTAACACTAACACTAACACTAACAC